>PVKS010017192.1:0-42485 GCA_004027875.1 Aplodontia rufa | reverse complement strand
TGAATACATGAGAAAGTGCTCTAAATCACTAGTAATCAGAGAAATGCGAATGAAAACCATATTAAAATATCACCTTACGCCAGTCAGAATGGCAAAGATGAACAAAATAAACAATAATAGATGCTGGAGGGGATGTGGAGAGATAGGGACACTAACACACTGTTGGTGGAGCTGCAGACTGGTACAGCCCCTCTGGAAAGCAGTGTGGAGAATCCTCAAAAAACTAGGGATGAGCCCACCATACGACCCTGCTAGTCTACTCTTGGGTATCTTTCCAGGGGATTTAGAATCAGCACATTATAGTGACACAGCAATATCTATGTTCATAGCAGCTCTATTTACAATAGCTAAGTTATGGAAACAACCCAGATGTCCCTCACTGGATGAATGGATCCAAAAACTGTAGTACATATATACCAGGGAATTTTACACAGCAATTAGAAACAATGATATTGCAGCCTTTGAAGGCAAATGGATGGCTATGGAAGAAATTATGCTTAATAATATCAGCTT
This sequence comes from Aplodontia rufa, assembly GCA_004027875.1. Classification (NCBI taxonomy): domain Eukaryota; kingdom Metazoa; phylum Chordata; class Mammalia; order Rodentia; family Aplodontiidae; genus Aplodontia; species Aplodontia rufa. The sequence continues at coordinate 41,972 of PVKS010017192.1, read as the reverse complement.
AACCTGGAGATCCAAAGGTCAAATGTCTCCACTCATCTGTGGAGGTTGGAACTAGACCCTGGCCATTCAGAAAGGTGGTCTATTATCATGTGTTAAATCCAGATAAGGTGTAATGTTATACAGCCTAATACTTTTTTTTAGAGATATTGTGGGTAAGGGAAGGGAGGGATAAGGGTGGGTAATTGGGGGGGCACTCCTGGGGGTAAATCTAATATCCAGAAACTATACACATTTTATATACTGTTGTTAAAAACTTGTATGGTTGTTCAAAAATAAAAAAATAAAAACAATCATACAAAGGAGGCCTTATCTCTAATAGAAGAAGAAATGTATCAGGAAAAAAAAAAGAGAGAGAGAGAGAATGAAGATGGGATTCAGTTTCTTTCTGAGACTTTTAGAAAGCACACCAGTGGCCTGTAGACACAAGGAGAAGAGTGATAGAATGGTGTTGAGGGACCCTAGGCCCATGGCCCTCACCACGGGAGGATGGCTGGGTGGCTCAGCTCCCTTCCTCCAGACTCTGGCCTCTACTAATGGGCACTCCTGGGGCTAGTTTTAGGTGACAGCCTTTGAGTTCCTCAGGCCCTGGATGCAAATGTTGGCTCTGCCTCTCCTGGGAGCCCGGGGTATTAGCACCTCTGCAAGCATCCATTTCCAGCCCTGTGAAGTGGGGTGATAAGCAACCCCCCAGGTTGTTGTGAGACTCTGGGGAGACCTGGGCAGGAGATTCCGTGGCCCTGGAGCACTGGGGGATTCCTGTCTTTCCCCTGTATTAGATGGGGTAGGGCCCCTACTCCTGGGCTCAGGCCAACCATCAGAGGCTGGGGCCTGTGGGACATCACCTCTGATGGCATCAGGGCACATCATGCCAGCTGTTCTTTACACCCCCAACAATCAGGCTGTGGCCTGGGCTCTGGTGGACCTAGACGCGTCCACAAATACCACTCAAAATGCATTTCCACCAGATCAAGCCATTTAGAAGTGGACCCCTCCCCCAAAGGGCTGGTCTTGAGGCTGGGGTGGCTGTTGGGGGCACAGGCAGAGCTGAGACCATGTCTTAGGCCACACAGCTGCACAGTTCCTCATGGTGCCAGGACAAAAGCAAGGACTCCATGAACTGGGCTCCCTCTTAGACTCCCAGTCTCCAGCTGTGTGACTTGGGGTAAGCTCCTTGGCCTTTCTGGGCCTCAGTTCCTCCCTTGTAAATATTGCCTCTCCTACCTGCTCAGCCCAATAAGAGCTGCCAGGAGAGAGTTCTAACAAGGCGTCTGTGCATTTCCTCTGGTTGGTGGGTCAACTTACCACAGCCTTAGTGGCTTAAAACAACACAAACTTATTATCTTCCAGGTCTGGGGTTAGTAGCCTGCCAGAGACCTCGCTGGCCAAGAATGATGCAGGAAAGCTGTGGTCAGGACAATCTGTTACCTTGCATCTCCGGATCCCAGGACCACCCACATGCCTGGTGCACTGACCACCTCCTCTTTCCCACAGTGCATTTCTCCAGCTCTGCTTCCTCCCTCTCCCCTTTCCCATGCCAGCCACCTGCAACCGTTGAGAATGGACCCTTGAGCTCACTGGGTGCCCCTGAATAATGAAAGGCAATCTTCCGTCTGCAGATCTTGATCATATCTGCAAAGTTTCTTTTCCCATGCAGAGTAACATCTCCACATGCCCCAGGCACTAGGATGTGGATGTCTTTGGGGGTTTGTTTCTCCCTTTGGAGAAACACTACCAAACTATCCCCCAGGTAAGAAGAGATGGTCATTGTCAGGGAGAGGGACTACAGTGGGTTGTCCCCAGTGTTCCAACAGAGGGACTAAATGATCATCACTCATGATTTCAGTTGTTCCATGAACATTTATTTGAGTGCCAACTGTAGACCAGACTAATTTCTGCCTTCAGGGATTTTATGTGCTAATGGGGGAGATGGGAATAAGCATAAATGTGCAATATAGCAGGTGTATTAGTTGGTTTTCCATTGCTGTGACAAAGTACCTGGCAAAACAGCTTAAAGGAGGAAAGGTTTATTTTGGTTCATTGTTTTAATCTGTGGTCACTTGGCCTTGTCACTTCAGACCTTTGGTGAGGCAGAACGTCATGGCAGGGAGTGAATTGCAGAGCAAGAGCTGCGGCTGTCCTCATGGTGGGTGAGAAGGAGGGGCGGGGTGGGGAGCAGAGAGAAATGACGGGGTCAAGATGAAGTCCCCAAAGGCTGTACCCGAAGGCTCGCTGCCTTCTACTAGGTCCCACCTCCCGGTTCCCACCACCTTGCAATTGTCCATTCAGAGTCCATCGAGGTACTGGTCCTTGAGGAGGCCAGAGCCCTCATGCTCCAGTCTCTTCCCAAAGGCTCCACCTCTGAACATCGCTGCACTGGGGACCAAGCCTTCAACACATGAGCCTTGGGCAATGTTCTAGATCCAAATCATAGCAGCAGGTGGGACGAGTTCTTCCCGGAAAACTGCAAGGAGGGCTGGAGTGGTGAGGGCTACTTTAACGAAGGTGACTCAGAAGCCTCTGCAGGGAAGGGGATGCTTGGGCAGAGCCAGGATTGAAGCAAGGGAACCAGGGAGCCAAGCAGATGCCAGACGGAGAGGTGTTTCTCATTTCTCCAGGCTGAATTGTGCCCTCCAAAGACATGTTCAAGTCCGGGTCTGTGAGCATTGTCTTATTGGAAATAGAGTCTTTGCAGATGTAGTTAAGGTATGAGAAAGAGGACCCCCAAATCCAATCACTAGTAAAGCCCAGGGTTGGTCTTCCCGCTACAGAGCAAGATGCACTGGGGCTCAGAGCTGACTGGCACTGCTTCTCCTCCTTCTTGATGAAAGCAAGATAAACAATGGCAGCTGCCACTTTTTGTCCCTTCCTTGTCAGGCACGTTGCCAGCATTGTTTCATTTATTCTCACACAGCTCTAGGAGCCGGTCACTTTTGGTGTCCCATTTCACAGGTGAGAAAAAGGAGGCGTATAGACTCTCAACAGTGACAATTACCAAAACACACTCAGCTGTTGAATTGGGTTGCTGACACTCCAACTCAGATCTTTCTGCAACCAAATTTTCATTTAGCCACAACCTTCCCCTGGGAGCAGCTTGAGGACGGTGACCATTCGTTTCATTTTTTCTCTTGAACATCTCCATGTAGCTAGCAGAGCGCCTCGGCGCCCAACAGCCAGTTACAACATATTGATTTTTGCATCCATTAATGATCTCTTAAGTCTTGACAAGAGAGTTCAGTTCAATCAGAACTTTTGACAAATCCCAAACCAATTTTCCCTACTATGTTGATTTATTTATTCTGCAAACATTTGAGGAGAGTCCCTGCATGTCTGGGACAAACTGCAGGGTTTATTTTCTTGGTTCCATCCCGAATAGACTAATTATATCTGCAGGTTTTAAAAGGCAATGCTTTCACTGGTCTTGGGATAAAACTGCACCAGTATCCGGTGGGGCGGTCTCCCGCGAGCCCAGTGGCTACAGCTGGGAACCTGCCTTCTCCGTGGGGAGTCATACTTTATTCCTATTCACCTGTGACCTTCATGACCTTGAAGCCTGGTCCTGCAGGGCTTTGGTCCTCTGGGATTTCCCGGGGTATCCTGCTCCTCCTGCTGGCTAAAGTCAAGTGGCTTGCTGGCCTCTAGGATATGCCGCTGGTCTTTGCTGATCATGAGGCTTGGTTCTAGAGGTTTTTCTTCTAAATTCCACGCGGAGCTGTTCTGTGTTCCCTCTATTTCTGCCACCATGGACAACAAATTCCAAGTCCCATTAAGAAGATCAGGTTTTTGGTTGTCTTCAGTGACCCCAAGTCCCTGGAAGCAGCTCTTCTTAAGCCTCTCTGCTGACGGCTGAAAAACTGGTGTTTGCGTCAGGATGTGTGGACAGAGAAGACATGTGAGGTGGTGGTAGGGAGCACTGAGAAATGGGGCACAAGCGTGTCACTGAGGTAGCCAAAGGGACGACTCAAATGATGGCCTATCATTTCCTGCCTGACTTCTTGGCACGGATCCTAAAACAATAACTATGAAGCAAGTACTTGATAATGCCCAGGCCACAGGGTCTCTTCCCACAATAGTGAAGTATAAATGGCACAACTTCTTCAAAGAGCAATTTAGTCATGCCCATGAACTTCAAACAGGCTCCTACCCTTGGATCTGGCAATTACCTTTCTAGAATGGAAGTCAGTTAAACTGCAGATGAAGAAAGACTTTGTTAGATGTTTTACCCTCAGAGAGTAGTAGCAAAACTTTGGAACGTGGTCTGTGTCCAACCATTGGGATGTGGTTAAATAACTTACGTCCGTCCATCCATTCAATGGAATGGTGTGTGTCCATTTAAGATGAGGCTTGTGTGCGTTTTTGTTGCCATGGAAAACTAACAATCATAGGAATGGAGGGAAAAATTAAGGACACAAGACCACATGTCCAGTCCCATCCCAGTTTTGCAGGCAAAGAAGTCTATCATGTATGAAAAACAAAAAAAAAAAATCCAACCAAACAAACAAAAAAAACCCCCCAAAACCTAGAAAGAACTAGTCTTTCTAGTTACAACCAGCTATAATGGTGGTAGCCTCTAAGTGGTAGGATTAGGGGAAATGATCTTCTATTTTTGGTTTTCCAAATTCTTCATAATGATTGCCGTAGCTGCCCTTAGGGTTATCCTTTGCCAGGGAGAGCCTGTGCTTCCCGGGGTACACAGCCCTCGTTAATCATTTCAACAAGCAGCTCGAGGTTGATGTACCGCAAATTTCCCTTCCCTCTCTTCTTCCATTCAAGATGCAGATCAACAGATCACCAGCTAGCAGTTTGCATCAATCATTTCTTCCTAAAGAGCAAAGGAGCTTCAAACCTGTCTTAAGCTAGGATGGGCTTAAGGATGCCAGCCCAACATCTTCTCGCTCTTTCCGGTTTACTGAGTACATCTTTTTATGTGTTCAGTGACTTGTACTGGATTCCATGGACCCTTTTCGAACAGCAAGTAAATGGACTTGGATTTGGTAACATTGCTTTATTAATTTCATAATAAAATAGAGAAAATAAGAAGTGGGAGGGACACAGGGAGCTATCCTGCTGGGTGGCAGGGGTCCCAGCTGCCCTTCTCCTGGGCGTGGGGGTTGCCTGGGCAGCCAGGGGGTGACCCAGTCTCCTGGCTGTTCCTTGCCTCCTGGGAAGGAGATGGGGGAAGTTTTCTGCCCTCCTGCCCTGGCTGCACGGGCACCAAGCATTGTCAGACTTGTGGCCGGAGTCCTTTCTGGGGACCAGTTTTGGACACGCTTCCCTCGAGGTCTTAGAATTGCAACATTGGGTGGAAAGAGGCCTGAGGGTTGTCTCAGGCACTGGTTTTTCCCTTGTTTTTCTTAATGGCAAACTACTCCAAAAGAGTCTTACTCTCTCTCTCTCTCTCTTTTTTTTTTAGGGCTGAGGACCAAACTCGGGGCCTTGCGCGTGCTAGGCAAGCGCTCTGCCACTGAGCTAAATCCCCAACCCCCAAAAGTCTTATTCTTGAAGCACGGCCAAGAAATAGTTTTGACACTGGCACCCAAGTTTCTTTTAGAGAGGGGACTGGTTTACATAGGCAAGTCCCTCAGGGCCCTTTCAGGGGAAGGTGAGGCCCTGTGGATATGGTGTCTGAGGGGACAGTGAAATAAGAAAGATCTGCTGTCTCTCAGAAAAGAAGGAGCTTGTGAGCGGGGCAGGGTCAGGAGTGTTGTCTTGGATGTCAACGCACCCAGAAAAGGACATGGAGAAGCAGATTGTCCAGTTGTCAGTTCAAGGTATTTATTTTGTGGCCCTGGTGATTAAATCCAGGGCCTGCACATGCTAGGTGAGTGCTCTCTCTAACCATGACCCCATTTTGTTTTGAGACAGGGTCTTCCTGCATTGCCCAGGCTGAGTTTGAACTTGTGATCCTCCTGCCTCAGCTTCCCAAGTAGCTGGGATCACAAGTGTGTGCTATCACGTCGTCGGGTTTATTTCAAGGTCTTTGTGCTACTGAAGTGTTGAATCTGTTGTCTACTTACTAGCTGTGTGGTCTTAAAAGAGAGTCACTTCACCTCTCTGATCTCTCATTATTCAATAGGAAATTGGGAAATACCTACTTTTTAGGGTGTTTGTAAGAAAAAAAAACGAAGTTGGGATGGTGTTTGATTCAAGCGTGTTTGTGGTGGAGTCCCTTCTTTGCCTTTCTCTGAGTCTAATCTGTAAGACAGGGGGATGGGATGAGCCCCACAGGTTCCTACCTGGATTCAGCCAATGGCAAGCATGATCAGGAGCTCTGGGACTGTGGGGAGGACAGAAGGGAGAACTGGAGTATTTCTTCTCATTTTCAGCTTTGGATGGTTTCTTGGGTGGTGCTTGTGTCTCCTGTGTGCTTCCAGGATTGGCCATAGAAGGCCACTCAGGTTCCATCTTGCAGTGAGTGACCAGCCCTGGACTTTGGTAACACTGAATCTTCCCTCTGTCCCTTCAGCCTAGAGTGTTAGTGTCCTGCTCTTTCTGACTTCTGGTTGTCTTATCAGCTCTTCCATCAATCTGGGGTTCTCGAAAGGAACAGAACAAATAGGAACCACACACACTGTGCAGAGTTGGTGCTCACAATTGTGGCTGCCGGGAAGTCCCAAGGTCTGCAGCAGGCAAGCTGGAGAGCCAGTGGGATAGCTCCAGTCTGAATCCCAAGGCCCAGGAACCAGGAGATGGTGGAAGTTTCACTTTGAGTTCAAATCTAAAGGGTGGAGTCTACCAATTCAGATGCTAATCTCACCCAGTAAGAACCTCTCAGACACACCCAGAATAATGTTTTTTTTTTCTATAGAGAGAAAAGGGAGATAGAGGTACAGTGAGAGAGAGAACGACAGAATCAATTTTATTTAGTTTTTCATGTGGTTTTCGTTGCTCCCACACTTTGTTGTGTATGTGGTGCCGGGGTTTGAATCCACATCCTCGCACATGCCAGGCAAGCACCATAACCACTGAGCCACCGCTAGAACCCCTGGAATAACATTTAACTGAATATCTGGGCACTGTATGGTCCCAGAAGTGGACACATGCCATTAACCATCATGTTTGTATAAGGAGTTCTTTGAATGAATTGCATTTGTGTGATTTCAGTTTCCCTGATTGGACCCTGAATGATGCAGTGATGGAGGGAAGTTGGGTTTTGACCTTGCTATTCAGCTTTGGATGGCTGAACAGCCAAAGTCCTAATTCAATGATATTTCTGGAATCTGTGACATGGTGAGTCACACATGATTGATCACGAGGGTTATCATCATATCTAATTTGCATAACAATAAGTGGTTAAACAAAAATGTATATCTTTTGGATTTATCGCTAAGATCAAAGTTTCTGCTTCTAAACATAGGTAATCATACTGTTAGCATTAAACAGTGGATTTTTTTTGTTAATACTTAAATATTTTATCAATTGTTGGAAGTATGAATTATTGCAAGAAAGAAGTGTTGCAACAACTAATTTTGACTATGAAAGTTAATTTTATGTTCTAAATCATCTTAAAATATTTTCAATTGATAAGTGCATAGGGAGATAAAGTGATAGTTAACACAAATATTGAGCATAAGCTCAATAGCTTTAGGAAGAATGTTATTTCCCTTCTAAGTCAACCAATGTGTGCACTGTTTAATAATACAGAGCAGAATAAGAGAAATTAGATTCTATCACAATTATATTTGTAGACCTTGCATTCATAACATCAAACAAAATAAACTTTGATAACTGCATTTAATTTCTAGTGATTTAATTCTGTCTGGGAATTCTATCTAGGTCATGAGGACTTCAAGAAAATATTTGGGATTTAAAAAATATTTATTTTCTAAGAGGATGATTGGATATGAAATGTCACCTTTGCTTTCTCAAAACAGGAGAAGAAAACTCCAAAATTATACACACTGTTCGTGATGAATCTGATTCAGGCACAACAAAGAATAGTGAATATAAAGAAATAGTTTTAGAGAAAGATGAGGCCACCCCCAGATATCTTGAATCTCCCCTGACCTTCTTTGAGAGGGAACACTTATTTAATTACCCAGATTTGAGCTAAGAGGCCATGGGACTACCTGACAGCTGATATCCCGGGGAGATTATTGTTCCTGCCCTAAGACAGTGAAGGTTCCAAATGGAATTACTGAAACACAAATGATAAAGCTGTAATAATAATGGACTTCTAAAATGCAAGAGTTCTTCCTGCCTGTATTTCCTGCCCTCTAGACCCGACCGCACCCACTGGGACAACACTGTCCTTTCAGCCTGGAGAGAGACACCTCTGCCCTTTCTGCCTCTGCTGAGTGCAGCCCCTTTGTGTCTGGAAGCGGCAGCTGAACCCTCAGTCTGAGTCGCTTAGGAGCAGCTGGAAGACATGTCAAGCCCCAGCATGGTCCCAGCCTTCGGAGGCTTGGGCTCATGTTTCCAAAACAAACTGTGAAGTCTTTAGTTATTAGATGACTTTATTTGGTGTTCCTAGGTGCCAAATATTGCACTATACATCTTCCCCTGTTATTGAATCTAAGCACCCTGGCGACCTATGGGATCACCACTATCTGCTTTCCATTTTACAACTGAGAAGACAGGGCTGGAACTTGCTAAGCAAATTTCCCCAGGCCATAAGCCAGTAGGTAGGCTGCAGAACTTGGACTTGAACTGTGATCCTGCAAACTGCAAAACACGAGCTTACCTACTCTGGTAGCGTGACTTCTCCTAGAATGTTCCAGGCCAAGCGACTCAGGTTCCATATTTTGCTGGTGGAGGACAGGAGAGGCACAGGTTCAAGGTCCCTGCTCAGAAGGTCAGTAGCATTGTTGGTTCATTTCAAGTCTGAGCCTGCGGCAGAAAGACCAAAGCCAAATAATATCAATACAATATCTACTTTACCCATTTTCCATCCCTGGAAACATCACGCCTGGGATCTGTTGAGATAGATCCTGCAGGCTCCACAGAGCTTTCCACAAAGGAAATAGTTGCAGCCAATGCATTTGGTGTCCTTTGGAGAGGAAAATGCTGGCTGCTTTTTAATTTACCTTGTGAAATAGTTGCTGCTGGGCATGTATAAGCTATGGACACCAGATTACAGGGCTGAGAGCCCGGCACTTTGGCCTGGCCCCTGTTCTGGAGATGACATGGATGTTTGAGAGCACTGCCTGGGTGTTTTCTGCTAAAACAACTTTGCAAAACTCTCCGAGCATCGTCAAGCACACTCAGGAGCTAGCGCTTTGCTTCCAGGCATTTTCATTACTCGGTGAAATGGCAGGCAGGGTCGGCCGAGAGAACATCTGCAGCTTGGCCGGAGTGAAATGGCCCAGATGCTGCTGCCTCCAGGGCTTGCCCTGATCCGGGGTGGTGCTGTCCAACAGAAAGGACATGGGCCTCACTTGTACTTTTACATTTTCTAGTAGCTACATTACAAAAAGACAAGGAAATTGGTAGAATTAATCTTAAAAGTAATCATAGAAATTAATGCAGCCATCTCTCAGAATCCACAGGGAATTGATTCCAGGACATATCACAATCCAAGAATGCTTAACTCCCTTATATAAAAGGGCATTGTTTATGCACATAATTTATGCGCATCCTCCTCGATTCATCTCTAGATTATTGTAATACCGAACACGATGCATTGCTACGTAATTGGTTGTTATACTGTACTTTTGGGGGAATATCTACAAGGAGAAAGGAAGCCTACATGCTTCTCTGCTTGCAGCACAGATCTTGTCACCAACCCACGCTGCTCAAAGACCTTCAGCAACTCCTCACCGCCCAAAATGGTGTAGTATATATTGCAGTAATTTGAGTTTCTGCCTGCCTTCCGCTTTTTATAGAGTTTTTATAGTGTCTGTAGGGGCATTTATATCTATGTACCTACTATGTCCCAGTCTTAAGTCTCTTGAGCTTTTTTTCTTTCTTTTTTTAAGAGAGAGGGACAGTGAGAGAGAGAGAGAATCAATTTTATTTAGTTTTCATGTGGCTTCTGTTGCTCCGACACTTAGCTGTGTACATGGTGCTGGGGTTTGAACCCGCATTCTCATGCATGCCAGGCAAGCACCGTAACCACTGATCCTCAGCTCCAAGCCCCTCCTTGAGCTTTATCAATTTTATTTTTTTGTCTGTCCTTAATACATCTTCCTGGGACACATTAGTTTAGTCAGGTTTGGTTTGTTTTTTGCTGCTATGACTAAAAGACCCAATAAGAATAATTTTAGGAGGAAAAGTTTATCTAGGGGTGCATGGTTTTGGAGGTCTCAGTTCATGGAAGGCTGGCTCCTTTCCTCAGGGCTGGAGGTGAGGCTGAACGTCCTGGCTGCAGGAACAGGGAACTTGAGGCTCCTCGAGCTGAGAGCTTGAGACATCACATTAGGAAGCAGAGCAGAGAGAGAAACTCCATGCCCAGACACAGAATATATACCCCAGAGGCACGCCCCCAGTGACCCCCTTCCTCCAGTCACACCCCACCAGCCTGCAGTTACCAGTTAATCCCTACAAGGGGATCAACTCACTGATGGAAGCTGTTTTCTTTTTTTTTAATTTATTTTTTATTTTATATTTTTAAAGAGAGGAACAGTGAGAAAGAGAGAGAGAAAGAGAGAATCAAGTTTATTTAGATTTTCATTTGGGTTTTTGTTGCTCGGACACTTTGTTGTGTACGTGGTGCTGGGTTTGAACCCACGTCCTTGCAGATGTTAGGCAAGTGCTGAAACCGCCAAGTCACCGTTCCAGTCCCAGGGTTAAGACTGTTATAACCCAATCATTTCACCTCAGCCTTCGTCCATTGTCACACACGAGCTTTTGTGGGACACCGCACATTCAAACCATATCGCACATGATGCTGTTTTATGTGCATTATGTAGTTTTCTGGTTTAATTATTGGCACAACTCCTAAAGGTAGGTATAATCTCCATTTTACCAGTGGAAAACGGAGGCTCAGAGAAAGGACTCAAACTCAGGTGCTTTGAGCTCCACATTGCTCTTTCAGCTCTTGTGCAGAGAGCTGGGATGCTCTGCGTTCTCAGAAAGCAAACACTCACTGTACCAAAGCTTCCCGGCTCTTCCTTGGGATACACAGAAGGCACGTGGAAAGCGGCAGAAGGGCTGGGATGTCACTGACTGGCCTGTCCTTCTTGGTGATGGGAACAATAGGAGTTTGAGCCATGGGTGTGCTGAGTGGAGCCTCTTTGGGAGCTGGGTCAAGCAGAGGCAGCGCTCTTGGCACTCTTAGAGGCTCCCTACGACTTGCTGGCATCTCGGCCAACTCCTTTCCAGGCAGCACATTGGAAGATCTGCTGGCCTCCCTTACCTCCACCAGGCTGGGAGCTGGCACCCTGCTTCTCGGCTGCCCCCAACACTGCCGTGTATGTGAACAGTGACTCACCCTCATTTATTACCGGAGAGTGAGGTGCTTCGCTCTGGTACCTTATTGAGAGCACAGTAAAAAGAAAGATGAGCTACTAATAAAATGTCAAAAGAAAATGTCAATTTTTATTACCAAAAAGGGGGAAGTGGGCTCCTTCGAATTTCCTCTAATTAGTCAAAGAAACATTCCGACCTCCCACTAGGGTGCATGTTTGTTTGCTTTAAAACATTGTAATTATATCCTCCACTTTGGAAAACTTGGAGGAATGGAACCTTCACACATGGGCTTTGGCTGAGAGTTGGAAGGGCAGCCAGGTTCAAAACTCTGCGTCTGTGTAACTTACTGGGCAAGCATCCGGAATCAGGCTGTCTTGCCCTGCCGCAGCTCAAACACCCTCAGTGGCTCCCTAGGGCTTGCTGGCATCTAAATCAGCTCCTTCCTATGCAGTGGAAAGTGAACCAGGCAGGGAGCTTGGAGAGGTGAGTTCCTTTTGAGCAAATTCTATTTTCTCTGGCCTCTGCTTACTCTGGTGATCATCCACATCTCTCCCCATCCCTCTACTTTATCTTCATCTCCCTCTTCCTGCAAGAAAACATTAGATCTTCAGTTCTCACTTAGAGTGTATCCATTTCTTCTCTTTTTGGGTATGTTATATAGAGAGATCTATATATATCTATATGTATATATCTGTGCTCTGAATAAAGTAGAATATGTGCATGATTAATAAATATTGATACACAGGTTAGTGATGTGTCTAGAGAAAATTTATTACTAAAAATTTGCATATTTGATAAAATAAAGAGAAAGCTAGTTTTCAAAGAAAAAGGAGAATAAAGATCAACTAGAGTCAGAAGACCAGTTTTTGGATCCCATTCCTTCCTCTTGCTAAGCTAAGCCCAAGACTGTCCTTGTCCTCAGTGTAGCTAATCCAGCCCAGCTGGGCTGTTCGAAACAAGGTTACTCTGAAGACTAAATGACACGATGCGTGTGAAACTGTACCCTTTACATAATGAAGGGACACATGTGAAGTAACTGAAAGCTCCACAAAGCAGGAATCGCCATTCCATGAGGACCAGCTCAGGAGACAGCTTCGGAGAGGTTGTTTGAGCTCAAGGTCACACAGCCGGCACGGGTTAATATTTCATTTTGAGCCTGAAGTTCATGATCTCCCCACTGTCTCAGACTTCTTGCCATCTGTGTTCTGATCTGCAGAGCTCATGCCTTCTCCTGCAGGTCTGCTTGACAATTTTCTCCCCGTCTTGTTGTGGGCCTAGGATAGATTTGCTCATTTAAGACACCATTGACCTCATCTAATAAAAGGAATCAGGATCCAGGGAATCTATTTAATTCATTATTAAAGATCATTTCCTGTTATTATCTTCCCTGTAGCAAAATTAGCTGTTAACTCTCCTGTTAGCATAACCCCATTCAGTATTACTAGGAAATTAGGGGAAAAAATCAGTTCAGTGATATGTGAGCTGAGCCAGGGGAATTTCCCATCTTTGGTGCATATTAACATTATGCCTTAGAAGTGGAGGAAAGGTTCTGTTAGGTGGAAAAAGAGTTGCAGAAATTTTACTTTCAAAAGTCAAGTAAAAAGTTACTTTTTTTTCCCAAGTCAAATTAATTTTTGTCTCAGGGCAAGAAAAAGTAAATTAAAAATTGCAGGCTGTCGCCTCCTCCCAGGTCCCATTTCCTCTTGAGTTTTTATCCCTCTCGGCTGGAGTACTGGGTTTTTGTGGCCCAGTTTGGGCCTCAGAGAATGCCTAACTTCAGGGGTTTCTCCTCAGGGGAGCCTTTGACTATGGCCAACTGGGGAAGGCTGTACTTTTCTCTACCTGTTCATTCCTCCTGATCCTGGTCCTGTTCCCAGGGTCACCCAACCTCTGACCCAGAGTCCCCTTTATATTTTTATTTTGAGACAGGTTCTCTCTAAGTTGTTTAGGGCCTCGCTAAGTTGCTGAGGCTGGCTTTGAACTTCTGATCCTCCTGCCTCAGCCTCGTGGGTCACTGGGGTTGCAGGCATGCACCAGCCCTCCTGGGCATTTTTTGATACCAAGCAGGGGTCCCTAATAATGTGGGGGGATTATATTTCTGCATGTGGGGCACGGCTGATGCCTGGACCTACCTGGGTTATGGGATGCCAACCACCCTCCCTTCATCGGGCAGAGATGTGCCCATCTGCAAGTGGGTTCATGGAAAGTGAGGAGCTCTGGACAGAAGGAGCAGTCAGAGAGCAGGTGCGTCACAGCCAGGTGAGCACAAGCTCATTGCCCACGTGCTGGCTTGTCTCCACCCGTGTGGGTGTACAACTGCTCATGTGTGGGGGACACACTGCAGTCGAGTGTAGCCCAGGAGCTGCTGAGCTTGGAGCAAACGAAGTAGGGTGGAGTCCTAGCTCCCTGTGACCCCAAGAAAATCGGGAAAGTGCTTTGGGCCCCTATTTCTTCACCTGGAAGGTAGAAGTTTGCTTCTGGGGATGTGTTCATGGGTGGGGTGATAATTTCTGGAGGCCTCCTCACCGGCACAGAGCTCTTAAGATGTCGGGAAAGCCTGAATGTATAGTGATTGGCCAGGGACGCAGGACACGGCAGCCCTATGCGGTCCCTTCTGTGTCCTGGAAACCCTTCTAGGCTCATGACACATTTAGTAATGGCTCATGTAAAATGAAGAGATAGAAAAACCAAAGAATGTCAATATAGCCAAGGACCTCAGGAGGCTCAGTAGGGTGACCAACTTGTCTCCAATTGTCCAGAATTTTCCTAATTTTAGCATTAAAGTCCTGTACTCTGGAAACCCTCAATTAAATCCCAGAGGACAGGCAGGACCAGAGACTGTCCAGCCAGGCAACTGCAGGGCTGGGTTAACATGACCCGGCTTTCTAGGTGAAGATAGAACCAACGTCCCTCCTGAGGGACAGGACCCACATGCCACATGTGAGCATCCAAGGAGATGAAGTTTCTTTGTGCTCCTTCCACCTGTTGGCATCTGACTTCCAATTGTTCTCTGTTAACTCCATTATCTTTAATTTGCAAGGAAGCAGCCAACAGGAAGCCCCTGGGCACTTCCTCTTTAATGAAACACAATTTGATTACAAATCATCAGAGTCCCCTGGCAGGCAGCCTTTTCTGGAGGATTTCAGCCTGCCGTGGCCACGTTAGCATGATTTCTGCCCTTTGGTGGCATCTGGAGGAGGCTTTAGAAGTCATGCACCAGGGGAGGGGGCCTGGTGCCCAGGCAGTCCATGTGCTCATGCCAGCAGTGGAAAACACCCTCCTTCTGTCCCTTGCTGTGGAGGGGGAGGGATTCTTTCTGGGTCCCTGGACATGGTGTGCTGGAAATGCCTTCTGGGTTCATCGTGAAATTTTGACTCTTTTCTGTTACAACCACTCATATGCATCATGGGTAATATCCAGCAGACCAGATATGGGGCTGAGTCATTCACTCAGTTGAAGGTCAAAGGTAAGAGCTGTGAGGCCAAGTTTCAAGAAAGTCTATGTTTTCTTGAGCATTGGAGAGCTTTGGCTTGTGAAGGTCTTGGTGACCTGGGCAGTGTCGGCCCTCCTCCAAAATCCTTTTCAGCCTGAAGGGCTATTCCAGGGTTGGGGGGCAAGGTCCTTAATTTGGCCATTTATTTAATTATTTATTTTTAGAATTTTATTCATTTTTTAGGCATACACGACATAAGATTATACAATGATGTAACTTTTTTTTTTTTTTAAGAGAGAGGGACAGTGAGAGAGAGAATGGATTTTATTTAGTTTTTCACGTGGCTTTCATTGCTCCGAGACTTCGTTGTGTACGTGGTGCTGGGGTTTGAACTCAGGTACTCATGCATGCCAGGCAAATGCCGTAACCACTGAGCCACGGCTCGAGCCCTACAGTGATATAGCTATAAAAGCATGGAGTTTAGCTTGTTCTAATTCAGGCTCCAGTTTTTCCCCTTCACCTCCCTTCCTTCCGTCATATTTTACATATGTGATGATAGGATATACATTGACGTGCTTATAAAAGCTTGGCGTGTATCTTATTTTAAATCAGTTCCCAGTTTAATGTGGCCATTTAGTAGATGTGTTGAGACTGGGTTTATGCTGTGTCTGTGAGAGAGTTGTAATATTTACTAAGCATCTTTTAGAATTTTTAAATCTTGCCATGTGTTCCAATTGAAATTTTTTTTAAAAAGAGGAGAGAGAGAGAGAGAGAGAAATCAATTTTTATTGAGTTTTTCACATGGCTTTTGTTGCTCTGACACTTAGTTGTGCAGGTGGGTGCTGGGGTTTGAACCCGTGTACTTGCACATGCCGGGCAAGCACCGTAACCGCCGAGCCACTGCTCCAGCCCCTCCAATGGAACTTTTATCACTTAATTCCATGGTGGCCACAGATTCTAGAAGGGTAGAACTACTGTCTCCAAATCCTTATTTTTTTCTGCCAGCTCATGCTGTCACCTCCAGCCTCAAACCTTCACTGATCCACTGATATGCCCACCCAACTAGAAATAAGTCACAGCATCAGAAATCGGAATTGGCAGATTTCTTCAAAACAAGGTCTCAGGGTCCCACGGATGGCTTCATGAACCCAGTTGTGGCCGATGTTAGCTTCCTGTTCTTCAGTGAGTTATTTAACTCTTCCTGATCTTAGTTTCCCTAATTAGTTGGGAATTGGGGTTCACACAGGGGTTATGGTGAGGAATGAATGGGCCGGCACAAGGGACAAGCATTAGGAATTTTCAGTGAGACTGGGGTTAAGGACAGGTCTGTTCTCCACCAGTGATAGGTCTTGGGGAATGATTTGGCCTCTCTGGGCCTCAGTTTCTTTAATGGTAGAATGGGGGTAGGAGTTGTATGGACTCGATGGGACTGCGATATGGATAGAAAGATGCAGGTACACAGTGCAGTGCTCAGCCCACAGTGAACTCCAGGATCCAGGGTGGACGCCGTATGCTTCTGATTGGACAATGTGGCGGTCCATACTCCACAGGTAGTAGCTCTTGTTATACTGCCCATATGTTGCCCAGCAGCAAACCCCTAGGTGTTTCACTAGGGAAACAGAGGCCAGGAGTGGAAGAGTGAGTGGCACAGGGTTTTGTGCACAGTGAAAGTCAAGGTCAATCCCAGATACATGGTCTGGTTCTTTTTGATTGAGGGGTGAGTCCGAGCCCAGGAGGAGGGTCTTATCTGCTCAAGAGGATGGATAAAACCTCCTTAAGTCCTTCCAACTGCCAGCATGAAGCAGTGGGATGCCACTCAGGAGGACAGGGTCATTCTGGTCCTCATTACAGCATGAACCAGCTGTGTGACCTTGGGCAAGTCACTGCTCCCCTCTGGTCCGCTCGTGTTTCCCTTTGTCATTTTGGAGAACAGGATCAAATGATCCCTGAAAACTGTTTTCTTTCATTCCGTGGTTTTTTGGGAATCATCTTTATTTCTTATTCATACACAATCTCCCTCCGAACCTCACATCTGCCCTCAGCAAGAGGGCATCTTCCTTGAGGCCAAGCATCCTCCCTGGAGGAGCTGAGCAGGTGTAATCAGCATCAGAGGTTGTGCAGCAATCAAATCAGAATCACCTAGGGGTGGCATGAGGTCACAAGGCTCCACCCCATCCCCCAGTTTCTTAGAAGAGAAAATATTTTAGTTGCTAGAAACATCCTAGTTTTGCCCATAAGTGCAGGAAAAGAGCTACTTATGCATTGTTTGCATTTGGCAATGCAAAGACCAGAACATTCCCGTCAAGACAGATGAAGCAAGAGCAATCAGCTGTGGCCACTCAGGAAGACAACTCTGTCCTCCTGGGTCAGAAGCTGGTGGCAGCTCTGCTCCCTGTCCCTCAAGGGCAGCCCTGGTTCCATGGATTCTTCCACAGCTTGCGTCTCTTGGCTCAGGCGCTCTTCCTGCCCTTGTTGGGTCCACACATTAACCGGAGCTGTTTGTGGTTTCTCTTCTGCAATTGTTGAAGAACAGTGTCAAAGCAAGGCTCCTGTATCGTGCTGCAATTCCCTGCCAGGGGCCCCGTGGTTCTAGTCTGTCTCTTACCCTTTCCCGACTACACCTGCCCACACTGGTGGCGACTGCATGGGGAGGCCACACAGGGGTCGTGTGCTTCCTGGCATTGGATGTGACTCAGCCCGGAAAGCAGAGGTGTTGGGTTTGAGCATCATCCTCAGCCACGCCTGGTCCCGTGGTTGCCTTGCCCTCCCTCAGCTCCCATGGAATCCTGAGATGCCACACAGGTGAGAAACAGAAGGGAGGAGACACTGCGGCAGAGATGTCCTTGATGTGGGGCAAGGTCATTTCCAGGGAAGTCAAAGACTCAAATTCGACTGCGTTGGGAGCCTGGGTAAATCACTTCACCACCTGGGACTCAGTTTCTCCATAAGAAAAATTAAGACATTGAAATGAATTAACCACGGAGCTCATTTAATTCTCTAAAAGAGGTCTCATGAGGCACTCATTGGGGCCAGGTAGGCCCCAGACATTCTTTAACAGACTCTGCTTAATGCCCAGAACACACTCCGAGGAAGGAATCAGAGCCTTATTTTACAGATGGGGCAACCGAGATTCAGAGGGGTTACTGTACTTGCTCAGTGAAAGAATATATGCAGCCAGAGCCAAAGCCGCATTTTTGTAACTCCGGATCTCCCTACCTCATCTTTATCTTGTGGTCCCGGGCATGCTGGGAAAGTGCTCTACCACCCAGCTATGGCCCCAGCCCCGAGCCCATTTCTTCCAACCTCACAGATGGCTCTGTGCACCCTCTGTAGGAGTGATGAGACCTCAGCGTACCTCAGTATTACTCTCAGGAACGCCAGTGAGAAGACTTTACCTCCTTTCCCACCTCCATTTGCAGAATGTATCTCATGTCACGGGGATCTTTTCTTTCAAAAATATCCAAAGGATAAGTGATGCACTATGTCTTCAAGTTTGGGCGACTTCACACAGTAACCTTGGTAGCCTCTTGGCTCCGTCTCCTGGGGACAGCGTTTCAAGTGTGGATGGTCGTGGAGTGCTTGTGGTTTAAAATTTTAATGGAGGACTCTTACCACTATCTGTTTCCATCCACTGGTGCCCTGTCCTGGCTTCCTGGCACTCACTGAGCTCAGCAGCCCTCCCAGCTCCCCTCCTCCTGCGGCTGAGTGGGGGCCGCCCCTCCTCCCCAGCTGCAAACCCCGGTTCTATTAGTACAGCCAACCGGCTCCGCTGGGGCTTTCAAGTTCGCTGGCAATTTGGATGTCAGCAGCTGGGGAAAAAAAATCAAGCTTAATATTTGATGACATTACAAAGTCAACCTGTTCTCTTTTCATCCCGGATAGAATTAAAAAGCAGACTTCTCACCAGGAGGCTCCCACAAGGAAGTGGGAGACAGGTGGTCTGGGAGCCACAACAGGTGGATCAGGGAGCCCTGGGCACAGAGTCGGAGCAGAGGTTCTGGGTTTGGCTTGGAAACCAACTAGCTGTTGACCTTGGGCCAGTCCTACCCTTTCTCTGAGCTCTAACTTCCTCTTGCATAAATAATTGATCTTTCAGGTTATGTGTGTTCTGATTTAGGAACTGTGCTATCTTTAACACAAGATGGATTTCTGGTAACGTTTCTATGCTCCATGCAAGCTTCAGGAATGACCAGGGGTTTTTGAGGGGAAGAGGTCAGAGAGAAAAGGAGGAGGGGCCCCAGAGACTGGGATAAGGACATTGGGAATGGGACGAGCCCTGTTTGAAGGGCTTAATAAAAGGTTTAGAGTGTCAGTCACCATGCTGCGGGTCTGGCTGGAGTTCAGCACATCGAGGGCCTGCAGGAGCTGGGGTTGAGGGCAAGGCTGGGCTTCACCTCCTCATTTAATACTATGGGTTCAGGCGCCACCACCAGACTCACCCTTGTCCTGTGCCTCTGCTTCTTCAGCGTCTGCATGTGTCCCACACAGTGGAGTGCAATAAGACCATGGCCCCCCAGACCCTGATCCCATATATGTGGGCCCTTGTGTTCACTGCGCATCGAGTACGGGACTACTACTCTTCATGCCGTTCTATTAAAGAAGCCGAGGTCAGTGAGGCTGCATTGCTTCCCCAAGACCATGCACCTCGTAAAGAGGAGACCCATACTTAACCCCAGTCTTGCGCTACCACCGCCCCATTTGCTATCAGCAGATTCCTCTCCTTTCCTTTGCAGACCAAGCCAGTTGGGTAGACTCCTGTTCCCCAGGTGTGGGTGTCTCTCCAGGGGCTCCGGAATGGCTTCTCAGACCCAGAGTTGGGAATGGCTGGAGGGAGAAGGCTAGATGGACAGGTTGGTGTCAGTAGCAGCAGGGTTGATGTTTGATGGCTATGCCACAGCCAGGCCCAGAGGTATATACAGAGACCAAGCAGGAAACTGAGGCAAAAGGGTCAATATGGTGGGGGTGAGAGAGACAGGGTTTTGTGGAATCCCTGGAAACAGAGGTGAGCATGCATCTACAGACCCACAGCAGAGACCTCATTTCACTCCCTGGAGTCTTTCCCTAGAGGAGCCTGACATTCTGTATCTTTCCTTAGAACCTCATTTATTTCATGCAGTTATTACCAGGACAGAGTTTTCTAGGAGATCCCAACTGACTTGGGAGCTGCTGGTTTGGTAGGCAGAAATCCCCTTAGGCTTAGTAGGATTTTTAGGATGGCTCAGGAATAAGCAAGACCTCAATAAGCTGAGGAATTGAATCATGCAGGAGCTGGGAGTTCTGGATGGTGACATTTGATGAGGAACAGTCCCTCAGGTGGGAAGCTCCGTTTGCACCACCCTTAAAACTGGAAGATCTGTGTCCTCAGCCTTCTCTCGGGTACCAGGGTCTTCACAGGCAGAAAGAGGGGCAAGTGAAGTCATGGGTTTCTTTGATATTTTTCTGTTGAATGGTTTCTGGCCTGAGATCCATCCCTTTAAGATCTTGTAAAGCTGGGCACAGTGGTGCAGGCCTGTAATTCCAGTGGCTCAGAAGGTTGAGGCAAGAGGATCATAAGTTCAAAGCCAGCCTCAACAATTTTGCAAGGCACCAAGTAACTTGGCCTTACCTTTAAAAAAAAATAGAAAGGTTTGGGGATGTAGCTCAGTGGTTAAGTATCCCTTGCCTCAACCCCTGTACCCCCTCAAAATCTCATAAAATGTCCTTATAAGACTTTCTAATGTATGATACAAAACCAGAAAACACAGAAAAATGTTAATACATCCAAATACATTAAAATAGATTTAAGCTAAATATACCATAAGCAAAATCAGCAAACAAATACGATACTGGAAAGATGTTTGCATGTCATTGTTAGGCTGGCTGGGGGCGTGGCTTCAATCAAGACACGAGGCCATGCTTGCTGGCTAAGGGGCAGGGCAAAGGGCACAGCTTGCCTGCGAAAAGAACAGCCCATCGGAACGCTGGCGAACAAGCTCCAATGGATTGATGGATCCACCAGACAATCTCTGAAGGACCAACCCCATCATCAACTTCCTCCCAGTTAGCCAGCAAAACCAGCTGCCTGGCGAAGGTCCAGCGCCATTTTCCCTGCGTGCCATTCTCCCTGCATGGGGCCCGTTTCCCTTGCCGCCGTCACTTCCTGTGCCCACCCTCATTATGGCAGCGCAGGTGAAATTGGCCTGAGAGCAACAAATCTAATAAACATCTCCGCCTAAATTTGCACCAGTACCATCATTGTTCCTTTTTCTTATATTTATAGTCAGGTCATAGAGGAAGGGTTGGGTTCCCTAATATATAAAGAACTCTTACAAATCTATAAGAAAAGTGAGCAAGAGATATACAGAGGCCCCAGAAAAGAGGTAAAATTGCTTCTTAAGCTTGTGAAAAGTGGCTTAGTTTGATCAGTAAGAAATGTGATTCAAAACAACATGGAGATAATCTTTTTCATTTTTCAGGTTGGTAAAGATCAAAAGGTATGAAAATGTCAAGAGTGAGATGTGTGTGCTTGTGAATGTGATATTGTTGGTAGTGCACACTGTGTGTGCATGTGTGTGTGTGTGTTTGGCAATATTTGCTTACTCATAAGTCAAAATTGTGATTGTTAAATCCACAAATGACAGTTTCCCTGTATATTATTGAAGTTTCCCAAATAGTATCGCATGGAAAGATTTTTCTAAAAAAAAAAGAAAAAGAAAAAGAAAAAATCACTGGAGAGGTTTTCAGGAATGTAGTCTTCGAAGTTAGAATGTACCTGGGAGCTGCCAACCCCCTCTGGGTCCAGTTGTGGTGACATCTGATGCTCCTCTTTAGAAAGGGGGCTCTGTCCAATCCCCAGCTGCTGAGAAGTGCTTTCCAGGAAAGAGTTAACTCCCGGAGCTGTGAAACGATTCAAAACCCAGGGCTGCTGCCTGGGGACAGGCAGACTCTGCTTTCAGTGGAGGGGACAAGGAGATGGCAGGCCCTTCTTTTCTCAAGAACCTCCCAGGTGTGAGGTGAGAGACCGGAGACTTGCTTTGCAGCAGTGATTGGGAGAGAGGCAGCATTTGGAGACAATCTGCTCAGGACACGCTTCCACCCTGGGCTGATGCCAATCTGAGCCAGGGACCCGACTCCACGCGCCTCTCCAAAATGTGTGGAAAAATCTGTCTCCCTGGATTCTCCTTGCTTCAAGGTGAAAAAGGTGACTTCTCGCTCTGCCTCTCTCCGGGAGCAGGATGGGCACTAATTACCTGCACACGGCTGAGCTGGCACCCGAGACGAGCTGCCACAGAGTAGCCAGTCCTCTCCTGAGAAGGCAGTGAGTCAACACAGAGGGGCCTGAGGGACCCCATCCTGCTCCCCTCTGCTGCTCCAGTTCCCCTGAAGGCCGGGTGGCTTAGGACTAGATGGGGTCCACCTGCCACTCACTTTTTTTGTCTGTTTGTTTAGGGAATCAATTTTATTTATTTTTTCATATGGTTTTTATTTTCTGACAGTTACATGTGTGGTCTTGGGGTTTGAACCCGGGTCCTCATGCCTGCTAGCAAGTGCTTTACCATGAGGCCACCACTACAGCCTTGCCAAACACTCTTTTTTGTTTGTTTGTTTGTTTTTTTTAAAGAGTGATGGGGGGAGAGAGAGAGAGAGAAAATTAACTTTATTTAATTTTACATATGGCTCTCGTTGCTCAGACACTTTATTGTGTACCTGGTGCTGGGGTTCAAACCCTCATACTTGTGCATGCCAGGCAAGCGCCGTAACTGCTGAACCACTCGAGCCCTGCAAATCACTTTTTTTTTTTAAAGAGAGAGGGATAGAGAGAGAGAGAGAGAGAGAAACAATTTTTATTTAGCTTTTCACATGACCTTCGTTGCTCTGGGACTTTGCTGTGTATACGGTGCTGGGGTTTGAACTAATGTACTCGCGCATGCCGAGCCAGTGCCATAACCGCCGAGCCACCACGCCAGCCACTCTTTATTGACCTGATTCAATCTTGGCCAACAGGGAGGGTTATGTCTTCCATTTAGGACTGACCTTGGACATTGGTTGTGCATTCAAATCACAGCGGCAAACTAAAAAACAAAAAAAACCCCTGCCAATGGCTGCACCTCACCCCCACAGACTGTGGCTTAATCAAGATGCTGACAAAGCTCCCGGGGATCCTGGTAGCCTTAGGATGGCTACAGGATGAATGTTCACACTGGACTATTTTGAGAGTGGGTGGGGCTATGAGTAACCTTTATTTTTGGGACAGTCTGATTAAGCTGGTAGTGTATTAGGCAGGATAGACGCATGGTGTCCCTGCTTTAACTTTGAAATCCCTGAGAATTATTCCCCAACTGTACGTGATCATAGCTTTTTTTCCCTATGTGGCTGACAGTGTTGGCCCATTTACATCACTGCGTGTAACTGTAGGAGAGTTGTGAATCTGATTTTGAGTTGCAGTTTCCCCTTTTCCTTCTGAGAAGTGAGGAGGGCTACATGCTCCAGTGATTCCTAACCCCTCCTGCTCCCCTGGTAGCTTGGAGAATTGCACACCTGGAAGACACCTTAGGGGTCACCTTATTCCACTTTGTTTGTAGGTAGCATCTTGGGCTTGGGTGGGTGGAGAGCACTGGATTTGGATTCAGATTCAGAAAAACCTTCATAAGCCTCAGTTTCCCCATCAGCCAAGAGTCAATTATATTATCAGCCTCAAGATGCCGTGGTAGGAGTACCTGAGACCCTCCTCTCTCAGCACATCAGAGTGGGACGCACAAAGGTGGAGACCACTGGGCAGCAGGGAGCAGAACACAGCCCATCTTCCCTCACCCAGGAAACACGCTGCTTTCACGGGAAACAGTTTCCTCCACTAATACCACATCCCTAACGGATGCCAATCTCTTAATCCTCTTAGAAACTACAGGTGATAATTCCCACACTATTTAGGAAAAATGGGATGACTATTTCACACGAAGATGACACTTGAGGGGCTGGAACGGTGGCTCAGCAGTTCCAGTGCTTGCCTAGCATGCACGAGTACACAGATTCAAGCCCCAGCACCCACGTACACGGCTAAGTGTCAGAGCAATGAAGGCCATGTGAAAAACTCAATGGAACTCCCTCCCTCTCTCTCTCTCACTGTCCTTAAAAATGATGACACTTGAAAAAACCAAGTCCCTTATAAATATTAATATTTTTTACAAGAGCTTGTTGGCACAGTACTGCTATAAGTTGAGAGCATGCCTGCCCATTCTACAGATGGAAAGACTGAGGAGCTGAGTGATCTGGAATCTCACAGCAGATATTTCTGCAAAGGAGGGTGTCTTAGTCTGTTCCAGTTGCTATAACAAAATACTGCAAACCGGGTACCTTATAAAGAACAGAAATTTGGGCTGGAGCGGTAGCTCAGCAATTGGAGTGCTTGCCTGGCATGTGTGAGGACTTGGGTTCAAACCCCAGCATCACATACACAACTAAGTGTGGGAGAAACAAAGAACAGATGGAAAAAATAAATGCAATTAATTGCTCTTTCCTTCCTTAATCTCTCCCCTGCCCTTTCTTGGAAAAAAAAAAAAAAGAGAAATTTGTTAATTTGTTCCTTAGTTCTGGAGGCTGGCAAGTCCAAGCTGGAGGAGCTGGCAGGCAGAACTGGTGTCTGGTGTGGGCTCCTCCTGGTTTGTAGGAGCCTTCTTGCTGCCGCCTCACTGGGAGGAAGTGAAGAGGCAGCTCTCTGGTGCCTGAGGGTCCTGCCCCCAAAGCCTAACCACCTCCCCACCTCTTAATATTATCTTAATATTATCAAATTGGTGATCAGGTTTCAACATTTGGGAATTTTTTTTTTTTTTTTGGTGGTGAGAAGACAAATACATTCAGACGATAGTAGAGGAGAAGAACTTGACATTTAGTGAGAATCTTGATCTCCATCAATTTAATCCCAGTATCTCAGCAGCCCTACAGAGGAGTTAGAGTCACTTCTACATCTTGGGTTAGGAAACAGACTCAGAGAGCTTGTAAAGCTGCTTATGGCCACACAGCAAGCTGGCCAGCTAGGCTCCACATCTCCTTCTGCCTGAGTGCAGAGCTCAACCCAGCTCTGTCTATGCATTTGTTGGCACCGGGAGTCTGCTCAGTTCTATTCTCTATGCTGGTTTAGCAACAATGCCTGTGGCATGGTCCTGCCCTTGGAGAGCTTCCTATCTGGTTGGGAGGCAGAGAAATACACTGTAAAGATGGGTGTGCTGAGGGGGTGTGCGGGGCCCAGGGTGTGGAGGCTCTTAGATCCACAGCAGAGAGCACTGGACCTTCTTTGCCCAGCAGATCAGAGAGGACACCATGGAGCAGGTGACTTTTAAATTAATTTTTAAAGAGAGAGGGACAGTGAGAGAGAGAGAAAGAATCAATTTTCTTTAGTTTTTCATGTGGCTTTCATTGCTCCGACACTTTGTTGTGTATGTGGTGCTGCGGTTTGAACCCTCGTCCTCACGCGTGCCAGGCAAGTGCTGTAACCGCTGAGCCACAGCTCCAGCCTAGAGGAAGTAACTTTTGAATCCATCAGGTTTGGAGCAAGTTGAGGATGACGAGGAAAGAAAAGGGGGCAGATTACGTGAAAAAACACGGAAGCACAGAAAGACTTTTGGGAAAGAAAGGGCAGGACCCGCTGCGCAGGGCTGTGCAGACTGAAGGGCAGCTGGGACGCTCCTGGGTTTGGGGACTCGTCCGTCTTGCACGTCGCTCCTCCTGCTGCAATTCACACGCAGCGTGCAGAGGTGGAGCGAGATCCCACAGCCTGGTCTCTTCAAATTAGGCTAAAAAATGGGAAACGGCTTCATTACTGCTGTAGTCTAGTAGCTTCTTCTCCCAGGACCCCTCCTGCCGCAGCTTTCGCCCCCGCCGTCGGGCCTGGTGGCTCGTTCCCTCTGCCATGCGGCAGCCACTCCATGGCACTTTACGCTTCAGAAGACTTCCGCTTCCTCTGATAGTTTCCTTCTAAAAAAGTTCACACTCATTAAAAAGGCTAGGCGTGGAAATATATTATGCATATGCTTCTTTGGAACAATAGACCGTATTTAAATCATTACCCTGCTGTTGCCAGCTGAATTTTATTAGCATTTCACCTGTGGTTTGGTGACAGCCACAAGCTGGCTTGAAAACCATTGAAAGGGGATTCTTTGTTGATTAATTTGTTTTTCTTTCTCATGGCGCTGACACTTAGGAGATATTTAAATTATATTTTGCCACTTTGTGCAAAACCAGTCTGAGTATTGCGGGCAGAATTTGGATTTTTTTTTTTTTTAAAGATGCAATTGTAGAAGTGAGATTTGAAATTCACAGACTCAGACACACCGTGAGCTGGGAGGATTTCAGGGGTCCAGAGGCCCAATGTTAACTTAGCTGATGGCTGTTGGGGGCAGGCTGCTGCCATTCCTGATGTACATCAGGAGCTCTTCTGCTACGATCCCTCCAGTGATGGGGAGCTCACTGCTGCAGGCCTGAGCTATTGCTAGTGGGGCATGCTCAATGGTGTCACAACGGGAGTGTCGCAACCCGAGTATCACAGCTTCTATGTGTTTTAGTTTGGGCACCAGGGTTAGGATGGCAGAGTCCCAGCCCATAGTATATAGGATAGAACAGACTCAGATACAGATAAATGTGGCTTGCCCCAAAGCCACCTCACAGTGACCAGGAGGTCCCTGGAGTCTTCCCTGAGAAATAGAGGGGCAAATACTCAGGATCCAGAGATCCAGGAGCAAGCAGGCTCCCAGTTCAGGATGTGTTCCAAGAACAATAATATATTCAGAAATCGAGGGGCCAGAACAGCTTGGATTGCCCATCCTCAGCTGTGCTGGGGAAGATTGTCACCATTATTCAGAAGGGAGAAGTGGGAGATCAGAAACCAGTGTCCTGTATCACTCTGCAAGTTCTAGAGGGCAAATTACAGTAGAGTGTTCTACTTGGCTTCCATCAAACCGCATCGCTGTTATCTTGGAGTCTAAGCTGACCTTGGGAGGCAGTTTGGATGCATTCCTGGACCAAGGGGCCAGGGTCCTTATTCCTGGTGGAGGGGGAGAAGAGACTAACAGCCGCTTTTTCCTCTGGGTCCCTGGAGCCACCTGGGAAGTTTGTAATTGAGAAGAGATTCAGAGGGGCTGGGGAGGGGTTTTTCTCTGCATTTGTTAGGGACTCCTGCGGAGACTGTTTGAGAAAAACCACCTTTCAGAGTAATGTCTTAACCAGGCACAAAGCCCGCAGGTAGCGTGGAGGGGCTCAGAGAGGCACCTGCCTGCCTTTGTGGGATTGCTCCCTCCTACCATTTGATTGTGCTGCATCTCCCTGCCCTTTGTCCCATCCCTGGTCACCAGAGGAATGTAGTGTCAGAGAGTCCCTTCCTAAGGGCTTCACCCCCTGCCAGGAGTCCTCAGAAATGAATGCATCACCTCCCTACAGTGGCCATCTGGACACCTGGGGACGTCTCTTGTCCTGCTCACCGCTTTGACCCCCGGGAACAGCTGAGATTACTCATCTCTGGCATGGAGTACAGTCAAGCCATTTTCTCTCCAGTGCTCCTGGGAACAGGTCAGAGAGCCGTGACTCCCCGGGTGCAGAATGCAGCTGTCAGATGGAGCCTTGATTAGCGAGATGCGTGCTGTGTCTCCCCGGAGCCGGGGGTGGTGTGAGCGAGGTGCTCTGAAGATTCTGCAGGTGAGATGCGCCTTTCTCACTGTAGCTTTCACATGTCTAGCAGCCGCCAGCTGAGGTGGGAGCCATAGGTACCAAGGAGCGGGCTCATGCTCACTCAGTGGCAGTGGCCAAGGGTGATGTCACAGGGAATCCCACTGCGGCTGTGCCTGCCACATTTCCAACTTGCTCTCCTCTTAGGCTCCTGAGAACCTGAGTAAGACATTCCGGGTGAAGGTTTAAGACTGCCTGACTCTGACTTGTGTCTCGACTCTAGCCCTGGCTGGTGAACTTGACCAAGCACTTCACCCCTCTGAGCTTCAATGTCCTCCTTTGCCAGATGATGCTTTCCAGCCCCCAGGAGCATTTGCAAAGGAAAGGTCTTTCTGCTGCCTCTTTCCTGTCTTATGTATAGCTTATTTTTCCTGCCCGGGAGGACAGGGCAAGATTATATTTACATCTGGGGCTCTTCTTGAATCTCACCCAGAGCCTGGCTATCAAAAGCAGAGCTCAGCCCTATGAGATCCAGTAGGGCTGGATCTTCTCCCAGGCGGGGAGAAGAGTCGTGGTGTGGGATGAGGCTGTACTGACACCTTTTTAAGGATCAGCCTATATGATTTCAAAGCAATAAGGTTTCCTTCCAAGCTGTCAGTCCACTTGTGGCCATCACCCTGCTTGCCATCTTGGAATCCTGGGGCCACTGGCTGTGCCTTGGAATCTAAAGGACATTTCCATCCCGAGGCCCTGGTTTCTCTCTCTTTCTCTCTTTCTTTTATTTTTCATTTTAGCTTTGAGTAAATACAATTAAAACCAACTGGGTAATAACATGAGAATGACAGGGGGGCCTTCAAAGACACTGGGGAAACCGACTTGGGGTTTTAACCAATATTCTTATTTCGTTGTAATGAACCCAAGTCGCTGGTTAGATTAAAATGTTATTTTCTGATGCTGTATAAATGCAGTATGTCTGCAATTGAGCCCAAATAAAATTACCATTTACGTTTTCATCGAATGGGGAACAAGCTGCTGAGGACAGTTGAAATGCAATTTATGATTATGTAAATGAATCTGGCTTCAGGACACTAATATGTAGATAAACAAGACTTTCATTATTGTGAATCAAGATGCCATTAACCTTGAAAATTATATACAGTTGTCACAAATATTCCTTAAAAAAGTAAAAAGGGACGGTCTCTTCCAATTTCATGGTTCCCTCTTTAGGAGTCACAGGCCAGGCTGTCTGCGGGTTCAGCCTGAGTGCAGAAGTTTAAGGTTTTAAGCACTGTTGGTGCCTTTGTGCTGACGGCGTAGGGCTCTGCACTGAACCCAGACAAATGGGATTACTGCTTTTAGTCTGTGTCCTTTTACGCATTTATTCCCCTGTAGGGAGATGGTTTCTACAATACTTTCTTCCCAAATGTCTCTGGGGAAGACTGGTGTGATGTGCAGATTCCAGCTCTGATCCTGGTACTGAGTGGATCCAGGACCTGCATCCAGGCCAGTCTCTCTTAGCCCAGTTTTCTCCTCTGTGTAGTGGGGATGCTAGGATGTGTTATGTTAGGTAGGATTCCTGGGCAGAAGCAAGAGTTTCTGACTATTTAAGCTTCAAGGGAAGTGTTGGGAGGAGATTGGGTGGAGTCCTCCAGACAAAGAAAAAACTCAGGAAACTTTGCCTGGTGGTCAGAAGTCACAGTGTCTGAGGGCTGGGGCAGTGGACTTTGGGCTGTCGCTGTGGGGAGGAATGGGTGGAACAGTTTGGTTTAAGTATTGCGTCACGTGGCTCACGCTATAATTTTCCAGGAGGATGAGTCCGAACGGCCTCCTCTGGGTCAAGTGACCACCTCCTGCCAGGGAGAAGGGACTCATTGATTGGTGGTCCCCCCAGTGGACCTGGTCTGCAGAGGGAAATTGATGTCACGCAGGTGAACGCCACAGCTACCGCGCAGCATCTTCTGACCCATTATTGAGTGTCCTTGCAACAGCTGGAAAGAGGCAGAGCCGGAACTTGAACCCAGAGCTTCTGCTCCACCCTCTGGGTTCTTGGCTTATCTCTGGTTACAACAGAACGGCCGTCTATTCAAGTTGATGCGAGAACCTCAGTAGCTCAAGATGTCCTTTCTGGGAGGCTGACAGAGACCCTGGTCTCAGCAAAAAACCAGGCGTAGGTGACACCTGAATGAACCGAATGCACGACACGTTGGTGGGGATCCTCTCTCCCCATCACCCCCCATGCCATATCACCTGCTCTTTCCTGAGCTTCCTTTCCCAGGCCTGCAGGCAAGCGGAGAGAGAGCAGGTGTCCCAGGCACTGAGGCAGCAGGCACAAGTCTGCAGATGCAGAGGATCAGACAAGAGCGTGGACACAGGTCTTGGAGAAGAGCCCGGTGCCAGGCCAGGAGAAGTGATCGTGAGCCCTGCCCTGCCGCGGAGGAGCCAGGGCAGCAGGTGCTGCCCGGGCTCCTGCAAGGAAAGGGGGAGGGGAGGCTGTGAGGTGGAGCTGGGGGGCAGGGAAAGGAATGGAAACCGAAGTCCCAAGCCAGGTGAGGGCTTTATCCATCTCTGCAGGGTCATGTGGAGGCACGTGCTGTCCGTGCCCTGCCTGGTCCCCAGGGATCCGGGGACACCCGTTGGTGCACTTGCCTTTGCTTTCTCCTGCAATAGCCAGTGCCAGCCTCTTGCTCCTTGGAGGGCTGCCCTGGGCCAGGCCGGGCACCCAGGGAATGAAGGTCCACCCTGCCACCCCCCCCCCCAAGGCAGCCCTTAAGGGGACAGTCCTCTGAATGTGCAGTCTTGGAGGCTTTTCATCCTTGCATCTTGTGAAGAGGCAGATTCTGACTTCATGGTCTAGGTGGACCCCAAGTCCTGCATTTCTAACAAGCCCCAGGTGTTGTTCTGGCTGCAGGTCTGTTGTCCACTCAAAAGCCTTGGTGTGAGGCTCTTGCCTGATCTTCTTTTCTCATTCCCTTTCCCTCTGCTCTACTGGCTTTCCTGGGAATGCTTACAAAGTCACTTTAATCCAAACCCTCATGTGTGGGTCTGCTTTCTCTCACTGATCCTGTGAGATAGGCATTGCTATTCCCAGTTTGCAGAAGAGGAAATAAAGTTCAGAGAGGGAAAGACACTAACACAGAAACACACAGCCAGTAAGTGGTAGAGAGGAGTCTGTGTCCAGACCTGCTGGAAACCCAAACCCAGTCTTCCCCCAATACACTAAAGGTTTGTAACCAGCTGCGGGCAGGTGCAGAGCACCCCACCTACCTCTTCTCAATCAAAGCTTCCAGGCCTGGGACCCTTTGTTTGTGCAATAAAATGCACAAAGTTCTAAGTCAACGCCAGTCTCAGGGTTTCAGTCCTCCCCACAAACTTCTAAGCATCTCTTAGGTTCACTCTTCTCTTTTACTTTGGCCATAAGACAGTTTGGCAGTGGGATCTATGGCAGTCATTAAACACAGCCGAATGTCAGAATCGATGGAAAGTCTTCTGTCCTTTATTCAGGGGTGCAGGGAGCAGAAGCCAGGTTTTGTGCAGAAAGAATGGTTTGTGTTCTCAAAGGTCTCCCGCGGCCCTGCCACCCTGAGGATGGAATCACATGGGGCCGCAGGATATCCCCTCACTCTGAAACAGCTCTTTTCAGTTCCCCATGAGAAACCTTGGCAAATGACTTCGCATCGACCCACTTATGATTGTCAATGCCACCCCAACAGACCTCACAGCCGTCACCGCCTCAAAGATATATATCAAAACAGCGAGCGAACCTTGGCTGCGGGTTTGCAGTAAACACTCATTTCCTAAAAGCTTCTTTTAAGTTTACACACTGAGCAGCATTTGTGGGACATAAGACTGTGGTTCCAGCAGAACTTCAGAACCAGATTTCTGCAGCTGCTTTCTCCGGTAGCTTCTCTGTGTTTGGGTGGGTGCTGTGTTTTGGGTCAGGGGGGTGAACAGGCCCCTAACAATGGTTACTCAATGCTTCGGATGAATCAAATGCATATTTTGATGCAAATGACAATTGTAATGGGTGTGGTGACAGGGGCAGGGGATCTTAGCACAGGGGCAGATGGGAGGGGTTGGGCTAGCATTGACTCTGCCCAGGCGCCTCACCTTCCGCTGTCTGTGGTACCACACTGTCCGGAAGTGTGGATTGGTCCCTCTCGTTGCCTGAGGGTTACTCTTCGGTTTCTTCTCAGCTGAGGAGCAGGGGTTCCTGGGAGGGAATGGCAGTCTCAGATCTGCCCCTGTGCTCTAAGTGACCACCAGCAGGTTCCCTAACCTCCTTGGTTGGCTTCCTTTCCTGAGTGGCTCTCACAGACCAAAAGGGACAATGTGCTCCAGACACTTGGGACTGAACAGTCCTGCAAAATCCTTGGCTGCTCTTGCAGTCTGTGTGCGCCAGTGGAGGGCCCAGGAAGGCACTGGGTGGCAGGGCTAGGTCCTGATGGGTGAGTCCAAGCTTCCCGTGCATGGTGGGTGGGGCTATTCTCTGTGAAAAGCGCATTAATCTGTCATCAGGTCCCTATCACTCCCCCAATTTATTTTTGGTATTTTTAAATTTAAGGTGCCAAATACTGTCCTGGATCAGGTGACAGCTCAGACTGCTGACTCCCTCCCTGAACCTAGTCCATGGTGCATTTGCAGAGAGGCAAGGAGGTTGAGAATTCTCCAGACTGCCTTTGTGCATCGATGCAAAACCTGTGAGACCCGGTGATAAGTGGAGGGTGGTAGCGGCTCGGCTCGGTGTGGGGTGACAACCTGGAATGGGAAAGAGAGGCGGAGTGGAGGCGAGTCCCCTCCTGTCACTCTGGTGACTCATTCTGGGGATTTGCATTTCCAGCCTGTAACCACAGGTCCTGGTTCCCAGGAGGTGTGGAAGGGGTGCCTCTGAGGTGATCATCTTTGCCTGGTCATGTCAGACTCCTCATGCTTGTTAAAATACTGGGGTGGGGCTGGGGTGGCTGATTTTTCTGAAACAGCAGGGTTGTTACTGTGTGTAGTATTGCTCAGGAAATAGTTATGTCTAGAATTCAGGGGACACACTGGGGACCCTTTTGGGGCTTTTGAGCATGGAAATGC
This sequence comes from Aplodontia rufa, assembly GCA_004027875.1. Taxonomy (NCBI): domain Eukaryota; kingdom Metazoa; phylum Chordata; class Mammalia; order Rodentia; family Aplodontiidae; genus Aplodontia; species Aplodontia rufa. Next base: position 9,487 of record PVKS010017192.1, on the reverse strand, counting down.
CCAAGAACCAGGTATGGTAACCAGGCATGGTACCAGAGCATGGTAGCTGGGACTTGGATCCTTAGGAGTGAAGACTGGCAAGAGCCTGAACTGGAAGCCTGGCCAGGGAGGTGCTAGACAGGGAGACACAGGAGTGCATTAGTTTGCTAGGGGTTATGTAACATTGCCACAGGCTGGGTGGCTTCAACAATAGAATCTGACCATCTCACTGTTTTGGAGGCTGAAAGTCCAAGATCAAGGTGTTGGCAGTGTTGTTGTCTTCCGAGGGCTTATAGATGGCTATCTGCTCTCTGTACCTTCATGTGGTCTTCTCTTGGTAGCTATCTCTGTCCAGATTTCTTGTTCTTATAAGGAAAGTCCCTCTGGCTCTTGAAGCCTAGGTTGGGAATCCACCAGCAATAGTACTTTGGACCCATCTCACTCTTCCCTTCCACACCTGGACTGGTCCCCATGTGACTTCCAGGCAAGACCTTGGAGACTAGGGGCGGGGGAGGTTTACCTTTCAGTTGGTCCCTTTTTGAAGTTTACTGACTGTCAGATTATCTTATCTTCCTGCAGTAAGACAGACAACATAATTCTCCAAATGTCATTTGACTCTCTAGGAAAAGCAAATTTCTTGGCTGCTCTAAAATGTCATGGAGGGGAGTCATTGGAATTCATTGAGGAAAGTGTAATCTTTCCACATGCGTTTCCCACAAATGCCATGTAACTCTTTCTACGAGACAGTTTCTATAGGTTTAATGAAGAGGACAAGGCAGGTAAGATGGGGAATGGCAGCAGATGAATGGTTGGTTGAAGATTATTTACAGATGGCCGCTGAAGATGGAGGATGGGAAGTTGGCACATACATGCGCAGGTCTGCCATGTACCAGGCACCGTGCTAGACTCTATGCATGCTGCCCCAGAAGAATTCTCTCCGTTTCTGAAATGAGGAGACTTAGATTCAGAGAGACTAAATCAGCACAGGGTCATGCAATCAGTTGGTCACAGAGCTGGGAATTACACCCAGGTCCAGTAATGAAGGGTGAAGGTTTCTGAGCAGGATGACTTGAATTTGAATTTGCCACCCAATGATTTGCTCATTGTGTGTTCTTTGGCATGCACTGACCTCTTTGAGCATGAGTTTCTTTATCTCAAAAGTGGGGATAGCACCATTAATGGACTACTGCGGTTTGTCCCTGTTAACATGGGTTGAAGGTCATGTGGAAAGTATGCAATGAGTCGCTGAGATATCATGCCACATGCTAGAGTCCCTCTGCCTTGTGGTGTCTCCACCTCACTTTCTCAACCCTCCCCTGGGGAGATGGTTCTGGACTCCTGGAATTTCCCTGTGGGTCATTCACCCCTGGGAGCAAGACTTTTGCCCTATCCCTGCTGGCTGGTCTCCTGGCTCTTGGACATTTGCAGTTACAGGAGGGTATATGGCAGCTCCTTCCATATTCTGTAGTACATGACGTTTCCTTGATTCATCCCTCTCAGGGACATCTTTGTCTTGTTCTGGAGCAGTTGGTGATGTCTGCTTGTTTCATACTTGGGGCTCCTGTAACCTCTCACTCTCACCAGATTTATCCAGCCCCTGCCCCTCCCAGCATGAGACCTCTGCCCTGTCTCTGCTGTGGTTGCTGCCCAGACCACACTGCGTCCCTCCTCTTGCTTGCGAACCTGGACTGGTGTTAACGAGTGGCAAAAGTTGTTGGTAACCGTTTTTCATCCACCCACCAAGGTGACTGAGAGCCCACCATTAGGAAGTCACTTGTTTGATTAAAGATAAAGCATCTTTGTTAACACGCTGCAACCTCCAGAAGGTGCAAACCTGGTTCTAGAACCATCCACACCTTGGCCAGGGGTGCTTTTGAGGAATGGGCTGCAGAATGGGCTAGGGGCTGGGTTGTCCTGTTCTCCCTGAGCAGTGAGGAAATCTTGACGGTCCTCCCCAGATCCCATCTTCCACAACAGTTGCTGGTGGGACTGATGCCGCCAGTTGGGGGCAGCCCCCAACAAACACTCTGTGAGAGGGACAGACTTGATGTTCCTCTCAACCTTTCTGAAGTGACATGAGCAGGCATTTTGGATTTTTATTAAAAGCCTATGAATGTGTGTGTGCTTGCGCATGTGTGTGTTTGTGTGCGTGTGTGTGCATGTGTGTTTTAGGGATGAGGGAGGAGATCTAGAACAAGCCCAGTGAGAACATATCAATGTCTAGAAGGAACTAGTTTTTCTGAGTGCCGATTCCTTAGCCAGCCTCTCATGCGTGATTGCCTTGGATGGCATGACAAGGCTGGCACTTCCTCTGGAACAAATGAGGGGACTTGGTGCACTATGGGGAGCCGTATGCATGGGGGATGCCATCAGAGAGAGGAGAAAGGAAACCCCCCTAGCTCCGAATTCAGGAGACTCTAGTCATCTCCCCACTCCACCCCGTCTTTCATTAAATGGTCCCTAAAATTGCTGGGCACTTACCATCTGCCAGGGAACTTTCTGAGTGATGTATGTCCATGAAGTTCATGAGTGTGCGGTGTAACTCCATGAAGTAACCCGTTCCCTCCATTCTGAGATGAGAAGACAAGCACAGAGAGAGGGGTAATTCCCAAGCACAATTAAGTGGCAGGTCCAAAACTTGAGCCCAGGTGTCCCTCTCCTTGGGCTGGGCTCCTAACCATGGTACCCTCCTGCCTTCTGTAAAAGGTAGATTGTCTCCATGCTGAGCGCAGGGGTCCTGCTTTGCACGCAGGGAAATATTCTCTCTGCATTCTCTCAAGTCCCCTTCACAGAGACACCTGCTCTACTGCAGGCACTGGAGTTCCCCTTGCGGTTCTCGAAGGGCATACCACCTACGGGAAGCCTGGGCCCGGGTGTTCAGCAGACCTGGGCTTCTTTCCTAACTTAGAGCAATTTGGAAAAATTACTTCACCTTCCCAAGTTCCTGTTTCCTGAAGCATAAAACAATTCCATGGTTTCATAATGACAGACTGAGACTAGTGGAGTGAAGGAAGGAGCTAAGCTGAAACTGGAAGCTACTTCGTCCAAGTCACCAGAGGGAGCGGGCAAGGGAGGATTGGGACCACCCCGACCCAGATCTCAAAACTAATCGCCCAAGACTCGCTTCCAGGAGAGGACCCCACACTCAGAGAAGCTGCTGATTGTAAATCAAACCCCAACAAGACAGGGGCTGCAGAGGAAAAGAAAGATACAGCTCAGTTAAGAGCAGGGCCGGGAGATCTCAGAAAGCAAGCCATGTTTTTGAACACTACACAAAAGCAATAGAGAAAGGATCCCTGTGAAGTTAGTGTTTCTAACTTCTGGATAATGCCTCCTAAAATGTCAGGAAAATTAGTTTCACATAAAAATGAGTCACAGGAAAGAATCAAGACCAAATCTAACACAATGTTGTTATAAGGGAACAAGAGGACAAGGAGCAAAAAAATAGCATTTTTTACAGACAGACAAGTGCCAGAGAACAGAACACAAATATAATATTCTATTCCAAATGAACGAAAGACACTGTGGACCAAGATATGAAAGAATATCATAGATCGGAATTAGGGGAAATTCAGGAATCAGTGACAGAACTCAGGAAAGAACTATAAATAAAAAAGAGTACCCTGGAAGGGACAGAAGACTGCAAACTCCCGAAGTTCTTAATAGAAACAGAGAGTGAAAAGAAGAACATTTTTTTAAGAGAGAGAGGGACAGTGAGTGGGCAGAGAGAGAGAGAGAGAGAGAGAGAAAGAGAGAAGCAATTTTTATTTAGTTTTTCATGTGGCTTTCATTCCTCTGACTCTTTGTAGTATACATGGTGCTGGGGTTTGAACCCGTGTACCGGCACATGCAAAGTAAGTGCTGTAACCACCAAGCCACCGCTCCAGCCCCAAGAAGAACAAGTTTTTTGTTTTTTAGAGAGAAGGACAGCGAGTGAAAGGGAGAGAGAGAGAGAGAGAGAGAGAGACAGAGAGAATCAATTTTTATTGAGTTTTTCACATGGCTTTCATTGCTCCTACACTTCATTGTGTACTTGGTTGCTGGGGTTTGAACCCATGTACTTGTGCATGCCGGGCAAGTGCTGTAACCACCAAGCCACCGCTCCAACCCCAAGAAGAACAAGTTTAAAAAGGGAGATGAAAATGGAAAAAAAATAGTTTTAAGAGAAAGAGACAAATATTAAAGGTCAGTAAAGACAAAATCAACACATAGACAACAGAAGCCCCCGAGGAAGAAACCCAGGGTAATAGAACAATTACCAACGGTAGAAGTCAAGGAAACTTTCCTGATGTAGAATTTAAATCCATATTAAAAATTTTTTTAAATGCCTTTAAAATTCTTTCCCTGATTTCTCTGTTGTTCATTTTGTACGTGGTGTGTCTTGGTGAGTTTCTCATTGGTTAGGTCTGTTTGGTGGCCTATGGGAGTCTTGAATTTGAATTTCGGGATCAGTTATGATATGGGGGAAATTTTCTTTGGCATCTCATTGAGAAGGCTCTTTATGCTGTGTGTTTGCTGTTCTATGTTCTCCAATAACTCTCGGGTTATTTCTTCTCACCTGTCCCATTCTTCTTGGAAGTTCTGATCATGCCTGGTAAGTTTTTTCTTTTCTTGTCTATCCTCCTTGCTTTCAATGTTGCCCAGCCTGTCTTAGTTGTCTGGTGTTCGTTCTTTGAGAGCCGAAGTTCTATTTTCTACTGAATTTACTCTGATTTTACCATCTTCCAAAGATCTTTCAATTTGGTAGACTGTGTTTTTCATTTCTAAGAGCTCTGCTACGTCTCTTTTCAGAATGTCTAGCTCTTTATCAAAGTGGTCTCTCAGCTCCTGGAATTGCTCTCTTGTTTCCTTCCTTAAGTCTTCTTTTAATTCTTCTATTGATTTAACAATCAGGTTGTTGACATTTTTTTTTCTAGGTGTTCATCTAGGACCCCATCCGTGGACTCCTTGGCTAGAGAGTTGTGGGTGTGAGGAGGAGGATTATTTCCCTTTTTCCTCATTTTCAGTTTCAGGGAGTGGGGCCTGAGATCCGTCACTGGGTAACGCACTTGGTGACTTTGTTGATGGGTGTGGAGTTTCTGTCTCTGCTTATTTGGGCTGGGGTCCAGTTTGGATAGTACAGTTCAATGGCTGCCTCCCTAGCCTGTGAATTACTATTTGGTCTTGTGGTGTTAAAAACATGGGTGCCCATGGATTGCTGCAGTGTACCAACTTTAATTCTTTTGGACAAAGCTGGAGCAGTGCTGTAGCTGGGTCATAGGGTGGTTCCTTTCCTAGTCTTTTGAGATTTTCATAGTGGTTGTACTAACTCACGATCCCACCAACAATGTATACGTTCAAAGCCCACATTGAAAGAGCACACTCAGCCCTGAGAACTACCACCTCTTAAGACAGAGTCTAGTAAAATATTGAACCGTAAAGAAAAAAATCCATTGGTCATCTCATCCCATAGAACTAGTGATTTTAAAGAGAAATAGATAGAGAGTTTTATAAAGTGATGCTTCATTAGAGGAGAAAATGGAGTAACATATTTAACGTACTTGAAGAAAGACTGAACGGGCCAAGGATTTTATGTTCCTCGATGCTGACATTCAGGTATATAAGGGAACAAACATATCTGTAGGCAAGAACTCAGGAATGCTTCCCCTGAGACATTTCAGGAGGAATCTACTAGCAAATGAGCTTCAGAACAACCAGACAACCAGAAAGATGTGAACATCAGGACTCGTGGTAATCATTAAATATATGATTACCTGCGGAAGTCACAGCAGTGTGCAGCAGGGGCTAAAAGCTCCACAGTGCAATACTGTGAGCTGGCTGAACATTCTGACAAGTTGTCACAGTAGAGCACAGCTAAACAATGAGAGAATAAAAAGATCGAATGCAAAAGCAATTTCTGAATTGCAGTCATCGTATTGGCGATAATGGCACTGTCATTGTGAAATTGTTATGTATGCAATATGTGATAAAGCCAATGAGTAATTATGAGATGTTTAAGTTCTGCCAGCTCCTGAGTCTGGAGAGCCTTATCATGCGGATGGAAGAAAGAAGACACAGGTGTGATACGGAAGTGGTCATGTAGGAAGCCCAGCCTTGACTTCTAATTGGTAGTGCCAGGCAGTACGTATTCATGTTATGGGCATGGGTTACTAGCATTTCTACTTAGATTTACCTCATCCTTTCTGTTGGTTGGATAATGCACTCTTTTATGGTTTTACCACAATTAATTATAGAAAAGCATATTCCCCCAAGTTTCAATATTTATCAATTATGTAACACCATCTGAGTTTATGAAGAAATAGTTTTGAATGAGAAATTCCTAGGAACAGAGTTCAGGGTCGAAAGAGTATTCTTTCCAATAAATATAAGATAGTTGTCACCCAAAAAGGTGTATCCATTTCAACTTCCACAATGAGTGGGCAAGAATATTGTGCTCCCACACTTGTCCGACCTGTTTTCAGTCCTACGGGGGAAAAATTGGGTATATATTAATCCATTTGTACTGGAGATTGAATCCAGGAGTGCTTAACCACTGAGCCACACTCCCAGCTCTTTTTATTTTTTATTTTGAGGCTGGGTCTTGCTAAGTTGCTTAGGGCCTCGCTAAGTTGCTGAGGCTGGCTTTGAACTTGTGATCCTCTTGTCTCAGCCTCCCAAGGCTCTGAAATGACAGGCGTGCACCATGGTGCCAAGCAGTAAACATTTATTTGATCACTGAAGGGACTGAGGATGTCTTCACAAGTTTATTTCTCATTATTCTTTTGTGAATTGCTTCCTTGAACTTTGACTTATGTAAAGTTGAGCGCTTGCTTTTTTATTGTTTACTTGAAGGAACTTTCAACATATCATGGATGGTTATCCTTTATTTCGTTGGAAATGAGTCTCCTTAGTCTGGTATTTCTTTGAACAAGAAAAACGTTTAAGATTTTATGTAGCCCAGATCTGCCAATTCCCATCTCTTTTTAATGGCTTCTGGGTTTTCTGTAACATTTTGTTAAAAAAAGATTTTCTTTACCCTCCGTCATGATAATGCTCCTCTATTTCTCTCTAGTGGTTCTATGGTTATGTTTTTAATCCGCTGGAATTTTGCTCTATGTGTGGGGTGAGATAGAAATCTGTGGTGTGTGCATGTGTGTTTGTATAGTATCTATCCATTAATCATCTATCAGCTCTCTCTCTGTTTTCTTTCCCAAAGATAACCAACTTATCCAATATCCCTTATTAAGTAGTCTATCTGTTCTTATTGATTTAGAAACCTTTTTCTACTCAGTAAATTTATGTAGTATGGGTATTTCCGGCACTTCTCTGTGCTGCTCCAGTCTGTGCTGCTGTCTTTCCTGGACCATAGTCTTCTCCTTCTTTTGCTTCTTCCTTAGAAATGAGGAAGAAGGGGCATTTGCATGGTCGTAGGTGTTTCTTTTCCTTGTTACCGTATGTAAAAGGGCTGAGAGGCATCTGGCAACGCGCAGCAAGCAGATTTTTTTTTTTTTTTTAAGAGGGAAGCACAGAAAGAGGTGGGGGTAGAGAATCAATTTTTATTGAGTTTTTCACATGGCTTTCGTTGCTCTGACACTTAGTTGTGTATGTGGTGCTGGGGTTTGAACCCTGTACTTGCGCATGACAGGCAAGTGTCCTAACCACGGAGCCACCGCTCCAGCCTGCAGGCAGATCTTTTGCTAACAGTGGTCTTCTCCGTGCCCCGCGTCTTCTCCTATTCTGGCTCATCACTCTGACTTCTTGTTCGGACTCCTGGCTCTCTGCAGTCCCAGGGCTCAGTCATCCCTTTGTGGACTATTTCAGTGATGCTGCGCTCTCACCAAATCCTTACTGGACTCATTACTCCAGATGAATGTAAATTGCAATATCGGAAACTTGCTCCTAAGTTCCCTTCTGTATTTTTCTTTCGCACATACCTTCATTATTCTTCCTCATTTGTTTCCTAGGTGACCACATGCTACGGTTTGGATATGGTTTGTGGGGTAGCAGTTTGGTGGTGGTGGCACCTCTAGAAGGTGGGGCCTTGTGAAAGGTCCTTATATCACTGGGGGAGATTCTCTCGCCAGCGATTAAGGTAATTTTTATAGGAAGTGCAAGTGCTCACAAGAGCAAATTGTAATTGTTTTTTTTTTCTTTTTAAAGAGAGGATAGTGAGAGAGAGAAAGAGAATCAATTTTATCAAATTTTTATTGAGTTTTTCACATGGCTTTCATTGCTCTGGCATTTGGTTGCATACGTGGGGGCTGGGGTTTGAACCCATGTACCTGCACATGCCGGGCAAGTGCTGTACCTGCTGAGCCACTGCTCCAGCCCAAATTGCTGTAGCTGTTGAGAATGACCCATGAGCCATTCTCTGGCTTGTTGTCTTGCAATGTGATTTCTGCTCCTAGTATCATGCCATTAAGCCCTTACCAGAATCTAAGCAGATGACACTGACTGATCTTGGTCTTTTAGCTTCCAAAACTACAAGCTAAATGAACTTCTTTACTTCATAAACTTAGCCTGCCTGAGGTATTTTGTTATAGTAACAGAAAATGGACCAATACACCTTAATTGTCATTCTGTTAAATTAAACTAATAACTATTGTTGTTCTGTTCATGAGTATGCATCATACTCATGAATTAATTTGGAAAATAGTAAAGAAATATGCAGTGTGTGCTTTCACATCCAAGAATGTGATTTCTTATTTTAGGTATTTTGAAAATGCCTTTTTGTGCATTTTCATAGAGGGCTTATATTTTCTTGTTAAACATATTTTTAGATGAGTTGTAATTGCTGTGGATATTTCGAATGTGGTTCCACTTTTCATTATGTTTTTCTTCACTATATTTTACAACTGGTTTTTGCTTATGTAAAGTTAAGCTATCACACTTAAAAATGTTTACCCCGGCTCTAGTGTGGCTCTGAAATGTCCTCCAAAGGCCCTTGTGTTAAAGGTTTGGTTCCTGGCTTGGCACTTTAGGGAGTTGGTGGAAACTTTAAGAGGTGGGGCCTAATGGGAGGCTTTAGGTTATTGGGGTGTGCCCTCAAAGGGGTTTAGGGACCATGATCTCTTCCTCTCTTCCATTCCCAGCAATGAGAGGGACGGCTTCACCCACATGGTTTGTGGCATCTTGATGTGCTGCCACAGGCCCAGACAATGGAGCCCAAGGGTCATGAACTAAACCTCCCAAACCATGCGCCTAATGACCCTTTTCTTTTTGATTATGTTAAAAAGCTGACTCTCAGGTGGGAGGGAGAGGCCCTTTTGTACTGAACTTGGGGAGAGGGTGGGGAGGGGAGGGATAGGAAGCTGAGTTGGGAGGGCCACAGGGGAGTTTCTGCTCTTCTCCCACATTTGAGGTCTGACTCTGTGATAAGGTAAGTCTCATTTCAGAACAATTTTATTTTTATTTTTATTTTTGCCTTGCTTAAACTTTGGATATAATGAAGTCACTTAGGGATTTTCAAAACTCCAGACACTGGAGAGACTTGCATCAACATGCCATACCCCCTTTCCCAAGCCCCTCC
>PVKS010017191.1:0-42489 GCA_004027875.1 Aplodontia rufa | reverse complement strand
TTTCCTCCTGACTGCTGCTTGCTTCTTCCATGCTTCTTCTCTGACTGTTTAAGGACAGGGCTGCTTCTTTGCTCGCTTGCTTGCTTGCTCTACCTGACTAGTCGCTACTCTATTTATCCATTACAACAGCCAATAGGGGTACAGTGCAAACACGTTTATCCAATTGTACAAATGAGTGACCAAATAGCTTAGTCATGCCGTCAGGCATTACGTCACTAAGGAAGATACAAGCCAGCTGGGTCAGAGTTGTTTACCACCAATTCTTTTACAAGCCAGCTGGACCTCATGTTGGGGGAATCCCCAACAGACTGGTGTTAGGATTTCAACATATATTTGGATGGAAATAATTTGACATTTTATAGACCTTTAAGCATTATACTTTTTCTTCCTGATGATCCCTCAAGTTCTTCTAAAGAAATGTTGAAATCACCCACTATAAGTGGAATATAACATTTCTCATTGTAGTTCTATCCATTTTTGTCTATGTTTTTCATTTCTTCCCTGGTCCACTCCTTCTCCTTCTGTCATCCACTAAAGATAATTTTCCAGCAGTAACTGAGTTTGTGCATGTAAATCAAACACCTGCAATCACTCTAGACCCATGTTCACACAAAGAAAGCCCACTGAGTAACTGTTCAGTGACACTCATGTGCTGACAGTTCCACTATATTCCCCTAAATTCTATTGAGTCTTGATGGAGATGATTTCATATTACTGGGAGGAAGGGGGAAAATTATCGATGAGATAAGGTCTAAGATGTAAATGTTGCTTTGTTGGTTTCTTTTAATTCAAATTTAGGGATGAAAATCAGAATTCTTAGATGTACTTCATAGATGATTTATACAATTTCTTCTGTGAATGAATGTTAACTCTATTATCAACTGATGCCTGATTCATGATAGCATTCATGTTTGACAACCAAACTTGTCAGTTCATGGCAGTGAGTATTTTCCTCAGTCACACGTTCCCTTCTTAAAAATGAAATTGTACGTGCCATCAAAATACCTGAGAAATCGCCCATGCAAAGCACGTACCTTTACTGCCAGTGCCCAGTATATCTCACTTGTGCCCATTGCCTCAGTTGCTTTCTTCCATCAAGTTGTCTAGTGTCACCATAGCCACAGTAGATTTGCACAAACACGACTGAGCAGGATGGCACTCTCACTCTGTCTTCCTTTATGTCACTGCAGGTGGACTCCACAGCTAAGGAAAACTGTACTTATTCTCAACTCCCTTATATGCTGATGAAAAACCATAGTACTGAGTAAGGTTGTACTTTCTTGCCTGTATTTATACAGAAATTCATCCTGATTCCAGATTCCTATTAAAAAAGAGGTTTGGGATGTGGTGATAGAAAGTCAAAATCCACTAAGAATTATGACCACCCACCACAGTCCTGAAGAGGCTGTCTTTTTTGTGATACAGATTTGTGTGCATGAGGGTAGGGAGGTATCTGTGAGCATACCTGTGAGTAACAATTGTGCATGGGGGGGGTGTGGGTACTTCCTCAGAAAATATGTTCTAACATACAGAGCACAAATGCCAATTTTCTTGTTTTTTTTTTTAAGAGAGAGAGTGAGAGAGAGGTAGATAGAATAAATTTTATTTATTTATTTATTTTCAATCTGGCCTTTGTTTCTCTGGCACTTACTTATGTATGTGGTACTGGGGTTTGAACCCATATCCTCACACATGCCAAGCAATCTCTTTAACCACTGAGCCCCCACTCCAGTCCCAACCGCCAATTTTCTGAAAAATAAAAAAAAAAAAACACTAACATACACTTTGCCTTAATCAAATCCTTCAACATTCACTCATCACAATTGTGTCCGGTCCTAGCTGGCAGGAAATGGACGGCTCTCCTTCAGCGAGGAACTGCATCTTCTACTGCTGCTGATCTCTCTGCCATCTCTGCTGCTGCTGCCGCTGCTGCTTCTGCTTCGCTGGTTCTATACTTCTGTGCTTCTGCTTTGGCTTCTCTGACTCTATGCTTCTCTGCTTTCCTCCTGACTGCTTCTTCTGCTGCTTCCCTTCTGTCTCTGCTGCTGCTTCTTCTTCCTCTGTCTCTGCTGCTGCTGCTTCGCTGGTTCTATACTTCTGTGCTTCTGCTTTGGCTTCTCTGACTAGTGGCTACTCTATTTATCCATCACAACAACCAACAGGGGTACAGTGCAAACACATTTATCCAATTGTAACAAATGAGTGGCCAAATAGCTTAGTCATGCGGTCAGGCAATTTGCTAATTACAAGCCAGCTGGACCTCTTAGAGTTGTTTACCACCAATTCTTTTACAAGCCAGCTGGGCCTCATGTTGGGGGATCCCAACACAACTGAATCTGAAGTTTAGTTTACTATGCCCACTCTGTAGATAGAGATGATTCAGAGTTAAATGATCCAGGTTCTTGACTTCATAAGTACATGAAGGAAGTGAAGTTTCAGAAATGGTCCTCAATTTTGATGCTTTGAGCTAGGGAACTATATTCATCCCTCAGTCATGTATTACCACACCGGGTTATTACATTATACTTGTTTTGTTCCTGGGGGATTGTAGCCTATGGAGATGTGAAATGCTGGTCAACCTTATAAGGTGGCCACAGTAGTCATCTCATTGAGACACAATCTCCCTAAGGAATAAAATGTAAAACACACTTAGTATATGGTTCCAGTCTAACCAGAAAGGCAAAGGTCCTACTTCTCATTTCTTTTCCTTTTCCTATCTTTACCATGCGTACTCACAACTGTCTGTATCCAGACATGTCCTGACTAATTCATAAGCACTAACATTTGTGTACTGACAGTAACTATGTATCCTTGTAGTTCCCCCAAAGGATGTTGTCGAGTCACTTCATCATGACAGACAGCATGGGTTAGAAGGACCCATCAAATGCCTTGGTAAGTTTGCTTATCCTCGTCTGAATTGTAAAAGTTTCTCTTTGGTTTCTTTGTCTATTCTACTGATACAACAATCTGAATGTGTATATTAGAGATGGCACATACAATTTCCTCTGGGGGGGCCATTTCGGACAAGAGCCTGTTGCTCACTGACACCTCATAGAAGGCAAACTAACAAATACCAGCAATAGCCCACTGTATGGTAGCAAGCTTTGCTGTCAGAAATAGTTTGTCCTCCTGGCAAAAGAATTTTGAAATTGTAAACCAAAATAGACTTGAGATCTCCATCTCCCTTGGATGGCTGCATCTTTTGGCAGGAGGAGATTTGCTGTGTTCTTGTTTTGATTTCCCTTCATTTGACCACTCGCTCTTTCTCATTTGGTGCTCTAAATGAATGAAAGATCTGTGCACTTAGAACACAGCATGGCCTGATCTTCATAATGACCTCTTTTTATGATTACAGGTGGATGCAAGAGGAATCAAAACTGGTATGTATCCTGGGTCTCATTCCCTTGCTGATGGATAAAACAGATGATTCCAAGGGTGGAACAGTATTGTTTGCTTTAGTCTGTAGAGTCACAGTGATCCCACTTCCTGTTGGAAGATGAGAAGTGAGGGTATGGTGGTAGAAGTTGATTTTCCATTAAAAAAAAAAAAAGAAAAACCTATGGCCAATCTCTGTAGTTCCTCAAAGCAACTATTTTCTTGTGTGGGTCTTGAAGCAAGCATCCATGTGATGTGCTTCTGTTTGTGACCATGTGTGTGTGTTTGTGCCGTTGTATGTTTCTCTCTATATATACTCATGAAAATGCCCAGTGTTAATGTTCTCAACCCCAAATGACATCACCACCAGAGCATGATCATGGATATGTATAAATTAATCATTTTGTCATCTTTCCAGATGTGCAATTCATTCCTTGCTGAGTATATCTCCATTAACATGGAAAATATATCCCCTCAAAACTCTGCACAATGTTCATGGAGCTCAACAAGGATAAAGCTATTATCCCTGCTAATGCACCAGTAGCAACTTCACTTAACAATGAACCTCACCTGTCAGTAGGCCTCTGCATTGTCTCATTGCACTTGATCGTTCATGATACTTCACTACTCACACTTTTCTCATTCTAACCTATTTTCTGTGAAAGGTGTCAGAATTCATCTTCCACAAATCGTTTTAAGCACAAAGTGCTGGCAGGGTCCTTCCTTGCCAGTGCGCCTCAGGTTCACCAACATGCTGTACTCACTCACTTCCGGTTGGAGTCTAAGACAGAGGTGCCCAAGCCTGAGCTCCCTGAAGCTGGGGTATGACGCATAATGCATGTTTCAGCTGCTTCTGGAAGCTGCCTCACAAACAGTCCTTGTATGGATGCTAATGGGAGAAACATTTAAATGGGAGGGACTTTCTCAGCACCTGGCTAGATTGTTCACTGTGAGGGTGGAGCCTCTGTCTTCCTCATTCCTCCTCATCCCTGATCTCAGAACTAGGCAGACTGCCTCAATTCCCAGGAGCATTTGATGAATCCCACTCTGTGCTGAGTTCTCACTCAGGTGTGGAAAGATTCCCTCCTCATCTTGTCCAGTCTCTTCTGCCCCACACTGAGCCAGGGACCCACATGAGCTTTGACTTGGGTCAGGGAGAATCAACACATGATCATGAAGACAGCATTGTGTCCAACCTCTGTTCCAATTGCTCTCATCATTTCTAGACATGTTTCTCTGGACCCTGCCGAGACCCATTTTAAGATCATTGATATAATGTCCCCAGAGCTTCACTGAGTATCTTACCCTTTTGCATGTGTCCCCAGGTTCCTTACAAGTGAGTCATGGAATCAGGCTAGCAAACTCCTTTGCAAGGAAACACCAAGAGAAGGGAAATCATGTTTTCCTCACATTTGGACTTCCAGCCTTGCCATCCAAAATGACAGTCACTTCATGGATGTGCTTCCTACATTTCATTTGATTTAAATTTAAAAACTAAACAGCTTGAGCATGATGCCATTAGCCACATTTCAAGTTCCCAGTAGACCTAGGTGCATAATGCAAAGAATATTCATCTTGTGGGAAGCTGCTGGAAGTCTGGCACAGGGTGTGTTCCGTGAATTAATATCCCCCGAATTCTTCATCACAGTTAAGATTTCAGCTTGGTATGCTTGGAAAATAGAGTGATGATATGCCCGTGGAAAAGAGCAGTGGAAATTTGACTCCTTCAGGTCCTGTCTCTGGCTGGACAGTTTGCAAATGAGTGCAGCATCTTGTTGGAGGCCTCTGACCCAAACCCCGTGGAACCCTTGGAAGCTCTGAGAAGCCAGAACACAGATCAGGATAATTCTGAGTAATATGCTGAATTATTCTGCTTTTATTCTGCTAAGAAAACACTTGACCCTTAATACTTTAAAAAATAGAAGTGCATTTAGCTCACAGTTCTAAAGATCCAAGAGCATGGCACTGGCATTTGCTTGGCTTTGGGGAAGGCACTCTGACTTGCATCACATGATGAGTGATCATGTGGTGACATTGGAATACAGAGGGATTGGATGGCCTGGTTTGCCCTTTATATGATACAAATATCTAACAATGGTGCACTTACTTAATGATCTTGTCTCCTTCCATCAGGCCCTCCGCTTACTGATTCATACTTCTCAACGTGGCCACACTGACTACCAAACGTCAAGTACATGATCCTCAGGCAGACAAACCACATTGAACCCAGCACCCCATCATGACCTCAAGTGGTACAGAAGGAAGGGGTGAGACAGTGTCACATAACTGTTGCTGATGTTTGTGTCTGTAAAGATGTGATTTTCAGTCAAGCATATGACTTCAGTAGTGAACATGAAGATTCTACAGGTAGGGAACAGCCTTTGCAGTAGGACCCAGTGGGAAAGGTTTCCTGATGGGAATTGGGTTTTCCTACTTATTTGGAGGCTGAGAGTTGGGCATGCAGTCTAAATAGGAAATATGCAATCTTTTCATATTTGGATGACAGGAATAAAAGCTACCAAGTCTCCTGGCTTAGCACATCCAGTATTTAACCCCTTTTTGGTTTGCCAGTTAAACACAATTTTCCCCATAAGACCTGCATTATCCTGCATTTCCCTCTCCTAAACGTTAAAGTGATTGACTTTGTTGGGGATATTTCTTAGGAATTACACATAAGAAAATTTCAATCTGGAATTTGGCTCTTAAACCATGATAGAGACAGTCTAAAGGGACATACTCTCCAAGAGGCACTTTGTGAACCTGGGATCAAAATTATCTCCTGTGCTAGGTGGTGGGCGTGAGGACCCCATTCCCCTCTGGATTTTCTGGCCTTAAAGCAGCATTATTTTTTCTGTTTATTGTCCACTCCTGGTTTGAAAGACACTCCCCAGTTAGGGGTACTTCCTAGAGATGCTTCCAGATTCTTCTGGAAAGGACTGTTGATAAATTTATCCCTGACTATATTTCTCACCTCTAGCTGCATCTAAAACCCAAACCTTTGGACTAAGAGGAAAACCTGAATTTGCTTGCATTTAAAAGAACTATGTCCTGTTGTGCTTTGAGCGCCATGACTGGACACAAATGCTCTGTGAGGTATAGGTTGGTCACAAACACTGACCCAATGGCATCGCAGGCCACATGTTCTGAGACATGTGAGGCTCAGTATGGAATCTCTGGGCAGCAGAGGGAGATCCTTTCTCCACTCTGCCCCGCTGCTCCAGTCAGAGACTACTCTTTTGTCCCTGCTCTCCATCCAGGCTAGTGCCTCTTCCCAGTCCTAAGGTATGCCAGGTGACTTCCCTCCCTGTCCTCCAAACCTTGATAGTAATTTTGGTAAAAGCCTGGCAGCTCTTATTTTTAGTTGCCAAGCTCCACATGTTGTCACTTGTTTACTAGGCCTATTTGAGCTATCTAATTTAACTCTCAACCTGTGTTCATTGTCTTATAAGTCATGGAGTTCTTGTGAATTCTCAATGCCATGCCAGCCCAGAAAACTTATTTAATATATAGGATAGTTGTCATACTCTCCTGTAGAGCCTAACACCACCTCAGGTCCAAGATCTGTGCTCTGTGTCTGGGATGAACCGATTGTGTGATTCATTAGGGAGGGTTGTACTATACTTTGATCCTTCCACTAATATAGGTCCTGTTCCTGCACCACAGCCAGGCCCAATCCTGCTGGCAGTCCTCACGCATGCCAGGTGTCTTCCCTCCCGATCCTGCACAGCTATGTACAAAGCATGGCAGGTCTTTTTTTGCTTTTAATTGACATAATTCCACCTGTAGTCACTTGTATAGCAGGGGTATTTGAACAAGCTGCTTTACCTCTGAACCTGTGTAACTCTCTAATGACTTATGGAATTGTGAATCCCAGCACTACCTCAGACCCTGGTTGGAATGAATCGATCACTGATTAAGTGATTCATTATGGAGGGTGGGAATGTGTCTTTGATCTTCCCACCAATGTTTTTATGTAGGAGAAACATGACAGTTGAGGTTGACAAGAAGAGAGCAAACTGGAAAGAATAATGCAAGAGACAAGAGGCTGGTAGGATGATGGAATAAAATAAGCAAGGGAATAAAATACACAAACTTCATGGAGCATCTCTTGGAGGAAAAGGATGACACAGACAACCCACCCTGAGCGCGGTGGTAGAATTTGGGCAGAAAAAGAGTCCTTGGCATTGTAGACATATTCCTCTTTGCAAAGGTGAAGTGGCTGAGGCCAGGAAGCAGGAGGCGAGAGTAGAAGAATGGAGTTCTGATTTGGGCTACAGTACACCAGGAGCAGCAGTTAATCAAGTTCTCACTTGACTTTAACTCTATCCTCCCTTTTACCAAGGCCACGCCATCACCATCACTGCCCTTGTCCATGCAGAAGTCAATTTATCAGATCATGAGGATAAGGATAACTAGACCAGTAGTCTGCATGTAATTTATTTCCCTTTTATGTCTCTTTTTTATTCTTTCTAACTTATAGCTTTTTATTCTCTCCTCCACATTCCTTCTTTCCCACATTTTATTGCTTTTTCTGAAGGTGCTCATCACATTCAGATGCTTGAGGTTCTTGGAACTTAAATGTCTGTTAAATCTCTCTTCACACTCATTCTTAGCCTTGGCCTGGTTTTTAACCCTAGGATGCACCAATCATGCTGAGCAACCCTGCATGGCCATGCACAGAATGGGGTTAGGTGTCACAAAAGATGGGTCCTTCCCTCCTGCAAGGCGACTCAGGCAAGTCAGGCTGTGCTCTGGCCACCTCACACCTGTGTTCTCCTGACCTCGGCAGCTCTGAGCGTGCATGATTGCTCTTTTCCTTTTATCAGTCAAGATGACACAATTAGAAAGTAATTCTCTCAACAGGCCTCTGGTTCCAGGGATTCCACCCTATTTTAAAAGATGAGATCAAGGAAGCAAAGGGAGACAAAGAAGAATAGGAAGAGGAAATGTGAGTAGGGTGAGAATGGGAGGGACAGCAGAAATCAAAGAAGTACACATATTCTACATTGCTTCTTTAAATTTCTTTGTCACACTTCAGGCAATCCAGCAGAAGCAAGGAGAGCCCTATGGTGGCCACTATTTCACATGACCATGACTATACATGGGGAGGTAAGGTTATGATTCAAATCAGTGCAAGCAAATGAAGGATACCCTGGGAACATATCTCACAGAAGGAATGCTCATTCCACTGAAGCCTGTAAGATTGCAAGGGCAAAACTTTTAGTGGATGCTAATGAGAAAAGGGTTTTGGTGCCCATTGGGCCTCCATATGCTCACTTCATTGTGTGTAGCTCACATTGTATTCTTGAGCAAAGTGCCCTTGGGTCCACATTCAGGTCCTTTTGGACTCACTCCTGCTTTCCTGATCTTTCCCTGTGTAATGAAGAATACCAAGCTCATCCATGGATATGGTTAGAAATTGTGTTGAACATGACTGTATTTCAGGTTGCCCGTGTAAAGGCTGAAGGTGACGGAGGCAGGGCATATATGCAAGAAAGGGAGCTCAGCTGGCCTATTTGGTCCACCATGTGGATTTTGAGGAGGCCCTGCCATCAACTTGGGTACACTACAGCCTGGAAAGCTATTTAGGATCTTTATCTCAAACTCTGGGGCACCTCAGATTTTGTGGAGCTATTTGATCAGGTGTCCCTCATGCTACCATTACTTAAGCAAAATTTCACATATATGTATATATTCATATATAAACACACATTCACATATACATATATATGCACGTGTGCATATACACATATTTGTAAGTATGTATATGTGTATATACACATTCTCAGGTACATCAAATTAAAACATAAAACCTAGAGTAAATGCAATATCATGATAACTCAGTCTGTTCTCAGGGCAAGATTTATTTTCTAATGCTATAAAATTAAAAAATAACAGAAATGTTTTATTTACAGTTATAAAAGCAGCATCTTCTGTAACCTTGTCCTGAAAGAATTGCTGAAGGTCTTAAATATATAGTCTTATTCTCACAGCATAATGACTTTTTTCTTTTTCTTACCAGATAGACTGAAGAGCTCCTGCAAATATATGTGTCCCCAGGAAGCTGTCTGGAAGATGGATCCTATGCAGGTATCGCTAGAGGGGAAGGGTACTAGCTCCCCCTGTATCTTTTGACCATTTCCTGCTCATGAGCCGAGATGTGTTAGACTCAACCTTTATACCCTGTTGTCCTAGAGATCCCTTTTACTCTGTCTTATGTTCACTCTTTACATGCCCAGGTAAATGCCAAGGGAATTTTGTCCTGGTGGACATTCATGAACACTCTGTGCCCACACTGACACCCGCAGTTGAGAGCAGAAGAGTGGCCTGATACCCCTGACCACAGACAAGGGGAGATCAGAGCCCAAGATCACTTGGGCTGTCCTGCAGAAAATTCTGGTCCTGGCCATGCTCCCTGACCTGCAAGTACTACTTCGTCTCTGTCTCCCAGGTGACAATACATCTGGTTCTGTGCTACACATTCCTATATGGACACATGAAAGGACAGTGGCATTGATTCTTGGGGCTCAGAAGAACTGGTACTTGTAGTGTCCAGAAAGAAAAATCAGACACCAAGCCACAGAGCAGGAACTGCCTTCTACTTTTCCTCTCCATCATGGAAAATAGTATATATTGTAAAGAATTACACAGATGTAAGTATACTTTGTTAAAGAAGTTTCATGTTAGAATTTAATGTTGGTTGTTTTTATGTTAAATAGTAACATATTACCAATTGCTTTCTAAACCCTTTTCTGTAAAATCAAACACATCATATGAAAACACCGGAAAGAGGCAGATCTTTCTGGCACCTCAATGAGGTTTCCTGTGGTTATCTTCAGCTTTTGGAGTTTCTTTCAAATCTCTTACCTCTTACTCTTAATGTCATTTGAAATATTTCCCTCTCTTTCACCTTCTGGTGCATGCAAACGTTGACCCTTCCCTGCATTTCTTCTACTTTACACATCATTGTTAAACTGATATTCCAGTTTTGCTGTTTCTCTCCTGACTTACCTCCATTCACTTCTGATTTTCTTCCTCATGCTTCATGACATTTCATACATCTCCTCATTTTTCTCCAAGACTTTTGAGACAATTTTGGAAAAAAGACATTACCCAGGGAATTGGTCACTGACTCGGAAATTTTGCATTATATATTGGCAATACTCAGTACTTTTTCCTTTCTTCCCCAGCAGTACCTCTATAGGGAACTAGAAACAATGTTTTTCTGTTGGTCATTTTAATAGGAGAATTATTTGATGAATTTAGTGAGCATCAAGATTCATCAACTCTTTTCCAACATAACAAAACTTCGGTCTGTCTGATGTTTCTGTTCAATGCTCAAGAATATGCCACCTGTCTCCTGTATTTGCTGGCTCTGGACTTCTTCCATTCTTTAATGCATCTTCTCTCTCATCACATTCCTTGTACCTGTCCCTTCCTAATGTGATCCTTAACTTGATTGCTATTCCTCTGTGTGTGGCCTTTCTTACAAACAGACAACTGCTACCATGGTACCAAAGCCTGTGCTCATGCCATTTAAGTAGATGTACACTTTCTAAACTCTTTAGAAGGCTTAGTTATTGATATATATATATATATATATATATATATATATATATATACACACACACAATCATTTCCTGTCCATTTTTCCTTCTTTTTATTGTTCAGTATTTAACTTTAATGGACTTTTGGTTTCTTCTGGATTCTTTCAGTGAGAGAATATCAGTTTAACTTTAATTCACTTGATTTTAAAAGTATGAATTTCATTTCTTTCTAGATGCATCTATTTTCAGAGAGATTTGGTTTCAGTTATGGGGATGTATTTTTTAACTACATGTGGTTGCAATTTATTTATACTCCTTTAGATTTTCAGCCTTGACTGTGCTGAGTCATGTCCTCTTGGCCCACACCTCTGACTGGAAATGGCCTTTTCTGTAGAAATGGTGGTTACCAGAGCCTTGGAGTTGGGCAAAATGGAGAGCTGTTGATCAAAGGTTGCCAAGTTTTATTCATGAAGAATGAGTAAACTCTGGAGTGCTCATCTCCAGCAAGCTTCCTAGAGTTGGTAACATTATGTTGTATCCTAGGCATTTGTTGAGAGAGAAGATCTTATGTATTCTCACCCCATACACAGAATGTATGTGAGTTGGCATTTATGTTCTTTACTCAGTTGTGGCATCATTTAACAACATATTTGCATGTCCAAACACCACACTGCACTCTTTAAAACATGCAATTGTTATTTGCAAATTTTACTTCAGTAAAAAATAACATTTTTCAATAAAAGCTTGACTTTGGTGAAATTATTTATGTGGTGGTTTAAATCACTTTAAAAACACTATTCCACAGGAATTATCCAGTGCAAGTATAATAAAATTTATATTTTGAAATAATCGATCAAAAATGCTGATCTATTATGTGTTAAATCCAGATAAGATGTAATGCTATACAACATCATCCTTTTTTAGGGATATTGTGGGAAGGGGAAGGGAGGGATAAGGGTGGGTAATTGGGGGGGCATTCCTGGGGGTAATTGTAATATCCAGAATCTATACACATTTCATATTATTTTGTTAAAAACTTGTATGTTTGTTCAAAAAGAAAAAAAGAAAAATAAAAAAAAATGCATCCAGTGTTGTTACAACCCAGGAAAATCTCTTAAAAACTTAGTTCATGATTGAAGCAACTGAAAGATCCTGTTTGAAATCACAAAATATTGAGCATATTTGTTATTTTGCAGTTGACAGGAGTGAATGGCCCTGCTCTCAAGTGTATCAATTAATAATGAAGTTGCTAAAGGTATACATTTTCCTGACATAATTAACAAATGTAAATAAAAGTGAGCCAACTATCTTATACTTTATCAATCTAATGTGGAGTAATTATTATTATTGTAATATATAAAGATCGTCATAAAATTTTCTAATATGGACACTTGAGTTGTTTCTCATGTATCATCACTATTTGTATTGCACTGTAGAGATAGTAAAATATTTTAATGGAAACTGTTCATAATTCAGTACATATAATTACATATTCCTTCTAATTTGTTAGAAGGACTTAAAATTTGTATATTTTGGTGCCAACATAACAGAACACAAGAGTCTGTATAGTTCATATAGAAGAAAAATATATTTTGTTCATGAAACTAAGAAATCTAATAAGAAGGTGCTGGCATCTGGCAAGGTCCTCCCTGCTGTGTCAAACTGTGGCCCCAAGCAAGAGGTCCAGAAAGGGATGAATTCATCTTTCTAACAATCCTATCCTGGTAATAAGGAACCCACTTACACAGTAATACTTTAATCCATTCGTGACTGTGCAGTCCTCATGAGCATGCACAATGAAGCATCCCATTTCTCAACCATGTTGCACTGGTGATTACATTCTAATATGTGAACTCTGGGACCAATTCAAACCAAAGCATCCTATGGCACAATGTCTACCTACTCCTGGAATTTGTGAGAGAGTCCCATATTGGTGTATACAACTAAAGATCACTCTTTCCGATATAGACTTAGCATGCACTTGTTGAAATGCACTGGAAATTGTTAACACATTCTAATTTTATTAAGAGAGAGAAAGAGAGGGGGGGTCAACTTTATTCAGTTTCTCATTTGGCTTTCGTTGCTCTAACACTTCGTTGTGTATGTGGTGTTGGTGTTTGAACTCGTGTTCCTGTGCATGTGAGGCAAGCACCGAAACTGCCGAGCCACCGCTTCAGCCTCCACACATTCTACTTTTAATGAGGCTTGTGTAGTTTATAGTTTTGGGAGGACATGGATAAAGTTGCTGTAGATATTTCTGCCAGAGATTATTGTGGGCATTGGATTTTTTTTTTGTTTGATTTTCGTGAGGGTTTTTGTTTTTTTAATTATTTTTGTTTTTTTATTTATATTTGTTTGGTTGGTTGGTTTTATTGACAAAGAGAGATAGAGCTAATTTTTATTTTTTCATCTGGGTTTTGTTTTTTCTGCACTTGGTTGTCTGTATGTTTCCAGGGATTAAACATAGGTCTTTGCGTATGCCAGACAAGTCCTACACCGCAGAGCCACTTCTCAAGTTCAGGACATTTATTTATGAAGGCTATTTCTCCACAAGATTTTTTTTTCACCTCTATTTGATACAGGGCAAATGAGGTACACAGCTGATGCTCATGTGAACCACTGAAAATGGTTTCTCAGCCTCACCAACAATTGCTATTTTAACCTATTTCATTTGAGCCTCACTAGTGGCTGCCCCAAAAGCAGGGAAAATGCAAAAACTGATTCCCTTGATTTGACCACTCTTTCCCATTGTGTTTGAAAGGGTCAACAAGAGAACAGCAGAACTTTTCAACCAGGACACAATGTGAGCTGATCTTCATAGTGTTCCCCTTTGTAATTGCATGTGGCCTCAAGAGCAAGAAAGCATCATGCATAGTCTGGATCAGTCACTTGCTGTGGAACATTCTAGCTGATGAGAAAGATGGCTGTGCTGGCTACAGTTGAGAGAGCAACTCAGATTCCAGTTTTCTGATTGAAATAAGGACTAGGATGTTATGAAAGAAAATAATTTTTCAGTTAAGTATCTCTGTTCACATTTTTACATTTCATGTAAAGAATATACCTCTTCCTGTTAGTTAGTAGAAGATCATGTGCTTGGGCCTAGGACAAAGCCAGGAATTTGGTGGTGTGATTGCATGCCTGTGAGTGTGTTTCCTCTAGGCTCATTCTCTTCTTATGTAAATAAATTGTGAGAGTCAGTCTTCTCAGAAAAAAAATCCCATATTCTTGGCTTCATGAGCATCAAGTAGGCTGTTAGGCTGACTGGTAGGGACACAATATAATTCTGACACCACCCAGAGTTAGCCTCAGATCCCACATCAAAACAAAATTTTCCTTGAGGCTGCCTTTAACTGCAGATACCACTCACACTTTGGTATTCCAACCAGAAAATCCCACTAACGGACCTAGAGCTTAGTGAGGTTTCATTATGCAGGTGTGATTGATTAAGCATTGGTCACAAGATTGAATTCACCTTCCTACTTTTCCCTGGGGTTGGTGCTAGCCAGATTTTCCAACCCTCTAATGATGTGCTTGGTCTTTTTGCTGACCAGCCCCCATCTTCAAGTTCTAGGGCTCTTCCAAGAAACATCCTTAATTTCATCCCAAAGAGACTCATTCCATCCAGGACATTCCATAGTCATTAGAAGCATGTGTTGGGAACAGAGTCATAGATTAGATATGTTGTTCATTCTTCTGCAGATCACCCATGGTCCTTGGTTACCTTATTGAAGACTGATCAGCAATATTTGGAGAACCTTTTGCATAATAGATACAGCAATAGTGTCACTTGAATATACCAAAGAATTGAAGGATCCAGTGTGGGGTAGAAATCAATCCCTCAATTTAATCTAATCTGATCATCAGATTATACTCTTATAACAATGAAAGTATTATACCATATTGCCATATGGCAAAAGTAAACCGAAAACTGGAAGTTAAAATTTGTTGGTCCATACCAGAGCTTTTTACTCATTAATAATTAGCTCAGTCCATCAACATATTATTAATATATTGTAGGGTCAAAATGTCTTCCAGGGCAAGAGACAGGTTGAAAGGATTCTATTCAGCATCAGTCTCCAAAGTAGTACTGGTCTCACTCACCCACATAAACTTTTACCTTTTTTTTTTTTGGCATCTGGCACAATTATGCTAAGGACATATTTTGTTCTGAGCTTCTTTTAAACAACATTACATTTCTTTTATTGCATACCCCAGTTACTCATACCTTTGTGCTCCTTCTTTCCACTTGTATCTACCCTTAGGCAAGATATCTGCATTCACTGCTTAACCCCATTTTGAACAGATAGAGTGAAAGCACAACTCACCTAATCACGCACTTATACATTCTGTCATAAAAACTGAGAAGTTTAGTCAAGGATTTTGCTTAAAAATCATCCCTCTTCTGACAACTGCACTTGAGGCCCTTGTTTGGAGGATCACTGCATTAGGCAGGAAAAAGAAAGCAGAAGTGATGTGGAGTACAAAGAAAAAAGTATGGTTTTGCCACCATCTTCCCCCAAGGGGGAAAATCCACAATCATGGTTTGCAAGAATTCACATGTAGCACCTAGTATGCACAGCCTAGCCTGGAGTCCCATGTCTGTTCATGAGAAATCCCATAGGTAGCTGCCTAGAGGATGCAATCTTATTTCAGTGTAATCCATTTGCTTCCATATCCCTAGAGCACTTTCTCTATAGTGTTTTGTTATTTCTGTATCATGATGGAAGACAAAACAATTCTGATTGGCACATGGTGCCTAACAGGTGAAAGAGGAGTAGCTCTCAGTTCAGCCCATATCTGCCTTGCTATATCCTATGATGCCTCCTCATTTCATTGACCAAGGCGGTTGCCTTCAGCAGTGCATGCTGGTAAATGCACTTATCAATTCCAATCATCTTGTGAAACTTCTCATGGACATTGATATGTCCTACTTTCATGGCCTTCTCAGATTTTCATAGGGAATTTCCCAGGGGCCATGGCTCATTCCAGCAACCTTCTCAAAGTCCTGTTTTCCGTTGGCCTTCTCCCTAATCACAGATCATAATTTGGTAAAAACTCAATCATGGAGGGATGCAGGGGCTCAGTGGTTACGGCATTTGCCCAGCATGCGAGAGTACACGAGTTCAAACCCCAGCACCACGTACACAATGTCTTGGAGCAAAGAAGGCCACATGAAAAATAAAAATTGTTTCTTTCTCTCTTTCTCTCACTGCCCCTCTCTCTTAAAAAAAAAATTCAATCATGGAGACCATCATCATATGATTCAGACCATTTTGCTGGTCTACATGTTGTGTTCCTTGATCAAAATTGTAGTCTTTCAATCAGGGTAATGTTCATTCATCTTTGAATGAACAATCAAAAGCAATATAGGGGATTCCAAGATGGCTGACTGTGGGGAGGTTGCTTGTAGTCTAGCTCCATGATATGGTACAAAAAAAAAAAAAAAATACACCAGGAGAGCCATCTTGCTGCAAGGTCCATGTAGGGGAAACATTTTCCTGGAGCACAGCACTGGTCAGTTGGACATTTGAAAAATCAGTGATTTGGGTGTAGTAAGTGGAAAAGAGAGAAGGCATCTGTCCCAGCCAAGCTGCAGCAGTGGTGACCACCACTGTTCCCAATTGGCATGGGTGTAGGGTGAGGAACTGAACAATAAAGTCAATAAAGTGGTCAGATCTGCTGTACAGGCCCAGTTCAATAAGGAACCCTGCATTGGGCCTATCCCAAGACACCTTTGCTACACCTCCACTGTGAGAGGGGAGTGCAGTGTCTCTCAGCTGCCCACAAGGTAGAAGGAAGGGCAAAAGCCATTTTGAGCAGACTGTCCAGTGGAAGTGAATCAGGAGTTTAGAGTTGGCTACTCCATGAGCCTGATAGGGTCTTGCTGCAGTTCAGAGGTTGAACCTGGAACTGTGGACATTGGGCATGCCAAGGTCTCACTTAACTAAGGGGAATAAAGGTTGGTGGAGCACAGGGAAGTGTAGCTCAGCTCTGTCCCTACTCTGAGTTAGAGGGCTCACATAACAAGCTAAAGTGGGGCAGGAGCTCTCAAGAGAATGCAGAGACTGAGTCCAGGAAATCTGGACTTACCACCCTTGTACTGAGAATCCCAGAAGTCTCCCGAGTTTCAAATCTCCAGCAGAGGGGAGGTCAGCAAAGTCCAAGACCTCAGGGTATGCATTAACCCAATCTGTTCAGGGAAGTCTCCACCAAGCAAAGCCTGGGAGACCAAGCTAGAATCATGCCCTGCCATCCAGTCCTCCCCTCTTAGAATGCTACGAAGACCTCATCATGAGATTAGATCATTACAGCCTGAGGGACCCTGGTAACAGCTCAGATGAACAGTGAGCATCTATCTGTTCCCAAAAGGCAGTGAAGATAACTTCAGTGTATTTGCTTTCAATTTTTCATTAAGAATCTTTGTTTTATTTTGTTTTTTTTTCTTTGTTTGTTTTTGATGTGCATTTGTGTGCAATCTGGAGAAGTTGATTGGTTCATGAAAATACATACATAAACGTACTAGCTGGTTTTAATTTTTTTTTCTGTTTTCTCTATCTCTTTTCTCTTTTTCTTTATACTCTCTTCATTCTTAAGCACTTTCTTCAAAGTATACTTTTATCCTTTCCCTGCCTGCTAGGGATTGGGTGTTTGATCACTATATTTAGTTTGGGGATTGTATTATGATAGTTATAAAGTTTTCTTATACTTTTTATACCATTACTTCTTGTATCAGCTAAACTCTATTAATATCTCTTTCACATTTCCTCTACTATGATACATCTGTTTCTTCCTCCCTATTTTATTTTATTTTATTTTGTTCATTTTTGCCAGAAAATCTTACTCCTCCTCTACTTTCTCTCTGCTCACCACCTGATATTACAATCCTCTTTCTAATTTCTTCTTACACTTTCTTCTCTCTCAGGCATCTGTAAACTTACCACCTAGCTCTAATTAGTTTATACAGTTTGATATGCTACCCTTAATACTGTGTAACCATTACCATCATGAATGCCAAACTCAATAACTCTTGAATGCTTTAATGCTGGATGCAGGTGATGGTTAATACTGTTGTCACCCAAGATAATTGCTAACCCTACCATTCATCTCATAAGTGGAATTTTTTTTTAAAGAGAGAGAGGCAGTGAGAGAGACAGAGAAAGAGAAAAACAACTTTATTTAGTTTTTCACATGGCTTTAGTTGCTCCAAAGCTTAGTTGTGTACGTGGTGCTGGGGTTTGAACCCGGGTCCTCGTGCTTGCCAGGCAAGCGCCGAAACCATGGAGCCACCGCTCCAGCCCCTCATAAGTGGAATTTAATATTGTAATAGATAAAGTATATATTAAGCAACCAACTTAATGTTGATAATTGCTACCATTGGTTGTTCAGATTGATAGTCTCCTAGTTCATGCAGAGCTGGAACTCTTAAGGGACATTAACAGTTCACAGGTTAGGGATTTTGCTGCTGAACTCAACTTTCCCAACAGCATCCCAACCTGAATGATGATACAAAATCCCCAATCCAGCAGCAAGGACTCAAGGAGGAAGAACCAGAAAGGTATCTCAGACATAGACATTAAAATCATAGAAAATCATCATAGCAAATAAGAAAATCACTCACAATAGTTCACACACAAAATAAGAGAAAAGAATCTGCTTCAACTTAAGGAGAATAACTTCAAACAATTAGGAAACAGGCAAGAAAATCTCCCTCAAACCCTCACTCTCCCAACAAACGAGTCCGCCAATAGGGGGTTGGATGAAAAATCAAGAGAATAGCAACAATAATCTGATTACTAAAAATGATCAAAGAAAACAAGGCTTAAAGTAATGAGAGGAATTAAAAGAAAATTTAAAGAATGAACTAACAAAGCAGCTACAGAAAATGAAAGAATAATTCGTCAAAGAAATAAACATAGTGAAAAGTAACATAACAGAACTCCCAGACATGAAAGACACAACCAATCAAATTAAAAACTCACTTGAAGATTACAATAACAGATTAGAATCTGTAGAAGATAGAAAATAGTTTTTGAAGAAAAAATTCCTGATTTTGAAGACAAGCAGAATGAGTTTGAGCTAACAGAAAACAATAAAGGAAAAAAAAAACAAAAAAACAACTTGAGTACCTGATTAGAATATTCAAGAGCCCTGGAACAATGTTAAAAAAATCACACCTGAAAGTCATTGGGATAGAAGAAATCATGGAGTTATAAATTAAAGGCATAAAGAATATCTTCAATGAGATAATTACAGAAAATATCTCACATATTTGAAATGAGGTAGAACTGCACATACTAGAGGCATTCAGGACTCCAAATTGATCTAACAAATTGATAAAACAGGAATAATTAAAGTTGCAAGAGAGAAGCATCAAATAACATTTAGAGACAAACTAGTAAGGATAACTTTGTATTTCTCACCTGAGACCCAAAAATCAAGGATAGCCTAGAATGAGATATTCCAAACTCTGAAAGAAAAGAAGTGTCAGCTGAGGATACTACACTCAGCAAAACTCAGTTTCCAATCTAAGGGGCAAATAAAAATGTTTCCTTAAAAGAACAAACTAAAAATATTCATGAGCACAAAACCAGCTATACAAAGAATACTAAAAGACAAACTTCACATAGAGGAATGGAATGAGTAAAAAATTCCCAAATACCCTCAAGCTGAGGAAACTCAATATAAAGCATAACAAGAACCAAACCTGCACAAAATACAGCAAAATTCTCAATGGCAATGAACCATAAACACATAATCATATTAATACTGAATATTAATGGCATCAAGTCCCCATTAAAAATTCATAGATTAGCAGAACAGAACAAAAAATAAAATCCAATGATATTCTTCTAAGAGACACATTTTACAGGTAAAGACCCTCCATAGATTGAAGGTAAATGGATGGAGAAAAGTCTATCAAGGATATGATCCAAGCAAACATGCTGGTAGCGATTCTTTTATCCATCAAGTAGATTTCAAACAAAAAATTAACAGAAGAGATAAAAAAAATGCCACTACATCTTAATAAAGGGAACAATACAACAAGATGATATAGTCATTGTAATCATTTGAATGTCAAATATCAACACACCCAACTACACAGAATAAACACTCCATGATATTCTCTACAATACAATAGTACTGGGGGACTTCAATGCACCCTTATTACCAATAGACAGGTCATCAAAACAAAAATAAAAATAAAAAAGATATCTCCAACCTAACTAATACCTTAAATCAACTGTACTTAACAGACATCTGTAGAATATTCCAAAACATCTGTAGAATATTCTGTCACAAAACAGCTGATGTTATCTTCTCAGCTTCTTATGAAACTTTTTTCCAAAACAGATCATATTCTGGCTTACAAACAAAATCTCAGCAAATACAAAAACCTGAAATAATCTCATGTATCCCATCATATCATAATGGTATAAAAATACAAATCAAACAGTAAGAAAAATAACAGAACTCATATAAATACATAAATACATAGAGAATGAATAACCACTTAAATGAAGAATGGATCAAAGTAGAAATGACAACAGAAATCAGCAATTTCTTAGAAACAAACAAATGAGAATAAACATAAAACATATCAAAATCTCTGGGACAGTATGAAAGCATTTCTAAGAGGTATATTTATACATCTGAGTGCCCACATAAAAAACTAGAGAGATCCCAAATAAATAAACTTATGTTCCACTCATGTCTTTAGTAAAAGAAGAATAAACTCATCCCAATACCAGTAAAAGATAGGTCATAATCAAGATCAGAGCTAAAATCAATGATATTAAGAATAAAAAAATACAAAGAATAAAACAAGGAGTCGCTTCCTTGAAAACTAAATAAAATTGACAATCCCGTAGACAACCTCACTAAAAGAAAGAATGAAAAAAAAAACTTATCAACAAATTCAATGATGAAATCACCACAGACCCCTCTGAATTCCAAAGGAATATCAGAACCTACTTTGAGAACTTATGCTCCAATTAGCTGAAAAATCTGAAACACAAGGACAAGTTTCTTGGCATATATGGTATGCCCAAGTTGATACAAGATGATATAGAAACCTTAAATAGACCAACAACAATTAATGTAACTTAATCAGCAATTAAAAGCTTTCCAATTAAAAAAAAAAACAGGACCTGATGGATTCACAGCTGAATTCTAGAGAAGAATTAATGCCTCTCTTTATAAAGTTATTACAAGAAATTGAAAGGGACAGAACATCACCAAGCACTTTTAATGAAGCAACTGTATCCCTGATACCAAAACCCAAAAAATATGCATCAAGGATAGAAAACTACAGACCGATATCTCTGTTGAACATATATGCAAGAATCCTTAATAAAATACTAGTGAACACCATTCAAAAGCACATCAAAAAGATAATACAGCATGACCAAATGGGTTTCATTTCGGGAATGTAAGAATGTTTCAATATATACAAATCACTAAACGTGACCACCACTTAAACAGAAGCATGGGCAAAAACCACATGATCATCTCAATAAATGCAGAAAAAGCCTTAAACAAAATCAAGCGCTCATACATGCTTAAAAAAAAAAACAACAACCATATGATCATCTCAATGGATGCAGAAAAGGCCTTTGATAAAATCCAGCACTCCTTAATGCTCAAAACTCTAGAGAACATAGGGATCAAAGGAACGTTTCTGAACTATGAAAAGGGTATACATGCTAAACCCTCAACTAGTATAATACTAAACGGAGAAAAGCTGAAAGTATTTCCACTAAAATCGGGAACAAGACAAGGCTATCCGCTCTCATCACTTTTATTCAATATTGTTCTTGAGACCCTAGCTGGAGCAATTATGCAAGAGAAAGAAATCGAAGGGATAAAAATAGGAAGTCAAACTCTTTTTTTGCTGATGACATGATCCTGCATCTGTAAGATCCACAAAACTCCATCTTGAAATTATAAACTGCTTGAACTTACAAACAGATTTAGCAAAGTGGCAGGATACAAGATCAACACCCATAAATCAATAGCTTTACTGTACACCAATAATAATATGACTGATGAAGAACTCAGGAAATCAGTCCCATACACAATATCTTAAAAAAAATTAAGTACTTGGGAATTAACCTTACAAGGGAAAACAAAGATCTCTACAACGAAAATTATCGGTTATTGAAGATTGAAATCCAGGATGACCTAAGAAGATGGAAACATGTCCCATGCTCTTGGTGAGGCAGAATTAATATAATAAAAATGGCCATTCTACACACATTTTATATTATTTTGTTAAAAACTTGTATGGTTGTTCAAAAATAAAAAAAATTAAAAAAAGAAAAAGAAAGAATGAATGGTACCAATAACTTTTTGAATACTTAAAAAAAATGGCCATTCTACCAAAAGCTTTATATAGATTTAATGCTATTCCTATAAAGATACCTACATCATTCTTTATAGATGTAGAAAAAGCAATTCTCAAATTCATTTGGAACAATAAGAAACCTAGAATTGCCAAAACACTACTAAGCAAGAAAGACGAAACAAGTAGTTTTGTCATACCAGATAAAACTATACTATAGATCTGTAGTAACAAAGACAGCATGGTACTGGTATCAAGAATGGAAAGAAGATCAATAGAATAGAACAGAAGACCCTGAAACAAACCTTCAAATCTTTAAACATCTGATTTTTGGGGGACAAAATTTTACACAGAGGAGAGACAGCCTCTTCAACAAATGGTGCTGGACAAACTGAACAAGCCACTTGCAGAAAGTTGAAATTAGACCCATATTTTTCTCCTTGCATGAGAATCAAATCAAAATGGATCAAGGAGCTAGGAATTAAACCAACTATCTTGCAACTGATAGAAGACAAATTAGGTACAACACTTCAGCATTTGGGAGTAGACAAGGACTTTCTCAACAGGTCTACGAAAGTGAAGTAAGTAAAGTCAAAAATCAGTGAATGGGATGCCATTAAGCTAAAAAGCTTTTGTACTGCCAAGGAAACAATCAAAAGAGTCAAGAGGTTTCCTACGGAAATGGAGAGAATCATGGGCTATGATTCCTCTGACAGGGGTCTCATATCCAGAATCTACAAAATCCTCAAAGATCTCAGCTACAAAAACGCAAACAACTCAATTAATAAATGGGCCAAAGAGCTAAATAGAAACTTTTCAACAGAGGACATTGATCAACCCAATGAATACATGAGAAAGTGCTCTGAATCACTAGTAATCAGAGAAATGCAAATGAAAACCGCATTGAGATATCACCTCACGCCAGTAAAAATGGCAAAAATGAAGAAAATAAACAATAGTAGTTGCCGGAGGGGCTGTGGAGAGATAGGAACGCTAACACACTGTTGGTGGAGGTGCAGACTGGTACAGCCCCTCTGGAAAGCAGTGTGGAGAACCCTCAAAAAACTAGGGATGAGCCTACCATATAATCCTGCTATTCCTCTCCTGGGTATTTTTCCAGGGGATTTAGAATCAGCACATTATAGTGACACAGCAACACCTATGTTCATAGCAGCTCAATTTACAATAGCTAAATTATGGAAACAACCCATATGTCCCTCACTGGATGAACAGATCAAAAAAAAAAAAACTGTGGTACATATATATCATGGAATTTTACGCAGCAATTAGAAACAATGATATTGCAGCCTTTGAAGGTAAATGGATGGCTATGGAAGAAATCATGCTGAGTGAAATCAGCATAACCTAGAAAACCAAGGGTTGAATGTCTTCACTCATCTGTGGAGGCTGGAACTAGACCCTGGCCATTGAGAAAGGAGATCTATTATTATGTTTTAAATCCGTATTAGCTGTAATGTTATACAGCCTAATTTGTTTTTAGAGATGTTTTGGGAAGGGGAGGGGAGGGATAAGGGTGAGTAATTGGGGGGGCACTCTTGGGGGTAAATCTAATCTTCAGAATCTATATACATATTATATTATTTCATTAAAAGATTGTGTGATTGTTCAACAAATAATTTTCTCAATAGAAAAAAAAAACCTGGAGAAACCTGGGATTAAATGATCTTGCTTTAATATTGTAAAGGCCATTTATGACAAACCCAGAACCACCATCATACTGAAAGGAGAAAAACTGAAGCCTTCCCACTAAACTGAGGAACAAAACAAGGATATCCACTTTCACTATGCTTATTCAATACAGTCCTTTATATACAAGTCAGAAAAGTCAGTCAATAGAAGAAATCAAAGGGATATAAATAGGAAATGAAGAAGTCATACTCTGTCTCTTTGCTGACGAAATGAACTATACCTAGAAGACTCAAGAAACTCCTCCAAAAGACTTCTAGAGCTTATCAATCAATTTGGCAAAGTAGCAGTTTAAAAGATCAATACCAGTAAATCAATAGCTTTGCTATACTCCAACCATGATTTGGTAAAGGATGAAATCAAGCAAGCTATCCCATACACAATAACATTTAAAAAAATGGAAATCAATCTATCCAAGGAAACGAAAGACCTCTACAAGGAAAATTATACAACACTGAAGAAAGAAATAAAAGACCTGAGAAGATGGAAAGACATTGCATGTACTTGGATATACAGAATTAATATAGTCAAAATGGCCATTCTGCCAAAAGCCAAAAATACTACACAGATTCAATGCAATTCCCATCAGGATATCAATGACATTCTTCACAGATACTGAACAATCAATTCGTAGATTCAAGTGGAAGAATGAGAGAACCAAAATAGCCAAAGCAATACCTAGCAAAAACGAAACAAAAAAACAAAGCAAAGCAGAAGGCATTACAACACCTGCACTGCAACTATACTATAGAACTGTAGTTACAAAAATGGCATGTTACTGGTATCGAAACAGACATGAAGACCCAAGAAATAGAAGATACAGAAACAAGATCACAATCTAAAACCATCTAATGTTAGACAGGGGACATCTTTTCTTGGAGAAAAGAAAGACAATCTTTTCAACAGAAGGTGATGGGAAAACTGGACAGCCATATGTATAAAAATGAAATTAAATCCATATCTCTCAGCCTACACAAACTCAAATCAAAATGGATCAAAGACCTAGGAACTAAATAAGATACCTTACAATTGTAAGAAGAGAAAATGAAGTCAACACTCCAGCATATAGATGCTGGCACCAACTTCCTTAACAAGACTCCTGTAGTGCAATAAACTAAAAAGCTTCTGCACAGCTAAGAAATCAATTAAGAACATGAAGAGAGCCTACCATATGGGAGAAAATCAAGGCCAGCTACACCTCTGACAAGGGTCTCATATCCAGGATATGCTAAGAACTCAACAAGCTTATTACAAAAAACACAAATAATCCAATCAAAAAATAGGAAAAAAGAACTGAACAGAAACTTCTCAACTGAAATGAAAAAGGCCAATAAATATATGGAAAACTGTTTAACATCTCTGGCAATCAGGAAAATGCAAATGAAAACTTCATTAAGATTTCACCTCACTCCAGTCAAAATGGCAAAAATCAAGAATATAAATTATAATAACAATGGAGAGGGTGTGGGGCCAAAGGAACCCTTATATACTTTTGGTGGGACTGCAAGCTAGTACAACTACTCTGGAAAGCAATATGGAGACTTCTCAAAAAATTAGGGATAGATCCACCATATGACCCAGCTATCCCACTCCTGAGTACTTTCCAAGAAGATGTAAATTCAACATACTACATGATACAGCTACATCAGCATTTATAGCAGCACAATTCACAATAGCCTAATTATGGAATCAACTAAGATGCCCATCATTGGATGAATGGCTCAAAAATCTATGGTACATATATGTGTACACACACACACACACACACACAATGGAGTTCTGCTGAGCTATTTAATAAGAATGAAATCATGGCCAGAAACTCAAGGGCCATAGTTTTCTCTCATATGTGGAAGCTAGAGTACAATATAAGAAAGAGTGAGAGAACAATAAATTTAGACAATAAACTCATCTCAACAAACACGGATTAGCAATCAAACTGGGGGCATCCTTGCAGAATAGCAGATGGGAAGCTTAGAGGGGTGGTGAAAGGAAAGCGGGGAGAAGGGAGGGAGAAGGGTGGAAAGGGTATAGGAAAGATATAAATACTCTATGGTATACCTGGCACCTCTGAGATGCTGAACAGTTCCCAAACAGGCATTTAAATAAAAAAAAGTTTAAAAAGTTACACACACATAGATGATACACGATGATAGATAGATAATATATTGTAGGTATAGATACAGATATAGAGATATAATTGGAAGGAAATCAAAAGAGAAAAGAGAACAGGGAGGGAGAGAAGGAGGGCAAGGGCATGGTTATGCTAGAGAGGGAACTGGCCCACAATAAATTGTTATGTATGCATGTATAATGTGTAACAGTGAGCCCCTTCTTTATGGAAAACTATAATATATCCATAAAAATGTATGATATTTTTGACTCTCTCTCTCTCTCTGTCTCTCTGTCTCTGTCTCTATACACACACACACACACACACACACACACACACACACACATTCATTTACATTACAGGTTATGGGAAGTTTTGCAATAACTCTGTTGTCCACATTTATGTTATGACTTCATTTCAAGTGACAGTTTGGATAGATCCTAAGCTAAAATGCACACATTCTATTTATGTGTGATTTTTTTTTACTTTTTTCATTTTAAATGCCTGTATGGGAACTCTTCAGCATCACAGAGGTACCAGGTCCACTGTACAATATTTATATCCTCTTTTTACCTTCCCCACCCTCTCTCATAACCTCCTCCCCCATTCCTTTCACCACCCCTCTAAGCTAGAAGAAGAAAAAAAGAGGATTGATACCCAACTGGAATTTTATAGACAAGGTATTTGTGCATTCCTCTTTGAGAAACTTTCCTTGCTTTTGCCTCCTGTTAATGCTGAAAAATAGATTTTTTATTTAACCATTCTCAATACTGTTTGAAGATTTTTTTATATTTCAATTTATATTTTTCTCAGTTATATTAATGTTAATAGTGGTAGTTTTCAATTGATATCCGAAAGAATTTGTTGATTTGCCCCCCAAATTATCTTAATTTAGTAATTAATTCACATAAATTGTTTTGCCATTTCCTTTTCCTCCAGATTTTTTTAAAACCTCAGTCCATATCCTAAGTGTATTCCTGTGTTCCAGTATAGAGATGAAAAGCAGCTGCAATAAAAATTGCTTAAAAGTTTACTACATGCCAGGTACCTTGCAGGGTGTGATGGAAATTATCATAAGTGGGTTCCATGCTCACATAGTTTATAGGCAAGACTAAAAATCAGATAAAAATAAACAAATAATGTAGATGTAAATAATGGCAAGACTCAGTCACATATACAAGAAATACATATTGAACATTATTAACATGTGCCAGATATGTTCATAATCACTTGGGATATAGTCATGAAGAATCAGAATTTTAAAATCTGTTATGGAGTTTTGGTTCAACTGCAGCTTTTTATTATGAAGCAAAATAAGGACAAGGTATAGTGATGTATAGCTAAGGACCATGATCTTGCCTTTCTCTGGGAGAGGAAAGGCAAATTGTTCCAATGACATTTGTGTTGTGATCTGAATCATGAATATTATTATTAGATTAATGCTAGAAAGGATAAAGTTGTGTTGAGATTGGGATTAGAGTTTCTAGGAAGAAGTAAGAGGGACTTGTACTAAATGTGAAAATAAAATGGAAAAAAAAAGAAGACGACACTACGTAGGGTTAGAATACACTGAGAAGAATAAAAGGAAAAAGACAACCTTGAAGAGTTTGGATCTGATAAAATAACACAGAGCTTTATGGCTGTGCTAAAGACTTGGTTCTAAGAGCACTAGGAAATTATTAAGACTTCAAGTAAGTGGACAGCATGATTTTTTAAAAATAAAGTACCATGCTGAAAGGAGAGAGCTGTGGTCTACAAAGAATGCAAGCTGATATAATGGAGAAAAAGAAAAAAAATAGAACTTCTGTTCAGGTAGTTTTATCCTTTGATATTTCTAGTTTGTGTAATTTTAAAATAATTAGTCAATAGACGTATACTGAGATATTGCTCAAAAGTAGTTTTCTAGTAGTTTTCAAAGTAGTTTGTTGATATTTATACAGAGGGAGGAAAACCATTTCAGCAGTTACTTTATTTGAAAGTGAGTTTATGAAATCTCATATTATGTTAATGATGGTTAAAATGGATTCAAATGGATGAATAAAATATTTTTAATTATCTTTAATAATTGAAGAGACAATTCCTGATTATGGTCAAAATAAAAGTGGATTGTAACAGCATCAAAATATCTAATAATAGCAAGCAAAGGCAAAAGTTCAATCAAAGTTCAAGAGTCTTAAGTTTCACTGATTTCATGACTGTTAGATTATACTTATTGTGATTTGGAAGTCAGGAAAGATGGGAAAATCTTAGACTATAATTCAAAAAGCTTATAAAGTTAATAGCAACAACTCCAAAGAAAAATCACCTTAGCTTTGAGGCTTGCAGCAACAATCAATGAAGACAAGCACCCGACTGGCTAAGTCACAGTCCTAGAACTTAATGGTGTTAATCAGCCTGCTCTCTTCCCACAACCTCTCAATTTTATGCTTACTTTTCTCAATGATACCTTGGATATCTACAAACATTTGTAATTACAAATGCTCTAATATGTCAAATTGCTTAGGGACAACAAAATCCTTGTGAAAGTATCTCTTTCCCTAAAATTTCCTAAAATGTCTAGCACATGACATTAATACAGTTATGCCTCTAAAAATTTCAGAAGATAGAGAGATTTGTTTTTATATTTGTTATGCTTAATAAATTTTGACCTCTCTCTTCTTTCTAATCTACTTTAAGTCATCTATGT
Organism: Aplodontia rufa; assembly: GCA_004027875.1. NCBI lineage: Eukaryota > Metazoa > Chordata > Mammalia > Rodentia > Aplodontiidae > Aplodontia > Aplodontia rufa. The sequence goes on along the minus strand of PVKS010017191.1, from coordinate 13,723 downwards.
TGATTTATAATGTATTGTACTTTAATCAACATTATCATGCAGAATGAGAAATGCTAGATTTGCTGTTATCTAAAGCATTTTTATAAAGTCTATTTACTATAATGAATCCAGTTTTTATAGTATTATGCTGTATCATGGGCAACATGAATCCTATAGATATAATTAATTTACTTGCTAAGAGTGTGCTTTAGGGAAAGATAATAACAAGAAACACATTTGGAAAGATTTTTCTATTTTCAACCATAAATTGACCATTATCTTACTTTTATATGAAAAATTTCACATTAGCTTATTTTATTCTTTAATTTCATGAATAAAACAAGAAAGGTAAATAAAATATTCTTGAAAAATAATCACTATTTTTGGAAGTACTTCTAAAGCATCAAATTCTAGAATTTCTCTCCTTATCTATCATTTTGATAGATTGAAAACTGCCTTTTAGATAAAGATTAAAACAAGTTCATATCATTTTGGATCCATCATTCTCACTATAAAAATGCAAAATAGAAAATTCACTCATAGAATATAATACTCTTGAATTCTATTTGAACACATACTTAAAATTCATGATAATAACATACTTTCAGAATATGTCAATTAATATTTGAAAAGTTTGTAAAAGTCATATTTATAGTTCTTACAGAAGTACAAAATCTAAGCACTAAGTATATCTCAAACTTCACTCTATGAAAATCAATATGAACAGAGAGATAAACTACTTTTCAGTAACAGGCCAGAGATTTGTCAGTGAACCTTTTCAAACTATTCACATTATTTTCCGATGGCAAAGACATCTCAAAAGAAGCATGATATGAACTATGAATACCATCAAACCACCTCTCTCTCTTACATTCATCAATAGATGGTAGATTTGCTTTTTATGACAAGATGAATATATTTCAAATGCAGCTTTTATGAAAGTAGCTGACATTATGAATAAGAAATGGGAAGAAGGGCATATCTGCTGGAGCTAATTTTTAGGAAACTAGACAGGCATCAGTTATTACACCAAATAGTCAAAAATTATCTGTAAATGCTAATATAGATTGTGTTACCATTACCAAAAACCCCCTTATTGGCTGTGGCTGCCAATGGATGCCGGATTCATTTTTAAAAAGACAGAAAACAGCTTTCTCACAGAAACTTGGAAACTTTCTTGAGCTCATGCTGGTTGCCGGAAGTATAAAAATATGCAAAATAAGGTGTCAAGCTCCAATAGGTATGTAAAACTTAAAAATAATACAAAATATAATATACACTAATTTAAAGTATCAGTTTCCAGACCCTTTTCATACAGCGTTCATAACCATTGAACATACCCCTATAACAAAGAGCATGCTTTTAAGTAATCGTGCAAGAGCTTGTTATTCTCACAAATTGCAAGACAAATGCACTTGTTCTTGAACTAGTTTTGGACCTGAGTGTTTTTATCCACTATATTCAAAAGCTTGTTCCTAGATCTGTGCAATTCTTACTAGAAAAACCTTAGATGAAAATAGTGTCTGTGTTTTTGGAACAAATATATTGTTCATATTTATAAATCATATATCTTAATATGGCTTAATAGATAAGGATTTATAAAAGCCACAGAACCAGTTTATGAACTTTTGGATACTGAATAAATAATTGTAAAATAATAAAATTAGTCTGAATAATTATGAACGCTTGAACTCTGAATAAATAATTTTAAAATCATAAAATCAGTCTACGATTAAAAAGAACTCATGATATTAAAGGAAGGCAGGTTACATACCATAAAACCAAAAATTGTTACCCATAGAGAAACATGGAAAGCAAGGTTATTGCTAATGTTTCAGTCAAATGCATGTTGTACTCTGTTCATTTGGGAAACCAAGACTACTCAGAAAATTTCCTCTTATATACTCCATTTTGAAATTTTAACCCTGATATTTTTATGTTTTTGTACAATCTTTTCATTAGTACTCTTAAGCCTACAAGCACATGCAAAAATCTAACATTTCTAGCCCCATCAAACCTATAATTAAACTTGCCATTCATGGGGCTGGAGAGGTGGCTCAGCAGTTACAGCACTTGCCTGGCATGCACAAGGACTCAGGTTCGAATCCCAGCACATACAAAGTGTTGGAGCCATGAAGGCCACATGAAAAACTAAATAAAATTGATTCTCTCTCTCACTGTCCCTCTCTCTTTAAAAACAAAAACACACTTGCCATTCATTATCAGAAAAAATTGTCCAGTTTTGCCATGTGGCATACTACTATAGTTGTGTGAGTACTATCTGACTATGCATTCATTTCCTTTGTCCCCTAGCAATAGTAAACAAGAACTGTTCCTAATGTGTAGACATAAGTGCATTAGGAGTATAACATGAAAACTTAACAAAACAAAACCTCAACATCTTTGCAGGAATGTGAAGAGAGCCCTAAATACATATTTTCACAAAGACAGTCCACCATACCTTTGATTAAAAACACAAAAAACTCTTAAAATTTATTTCAGCAATCTAACTGCAATTACATTTGCAACTTTCACCATCCTCTTTCTACCCCTAAGCACCCTAGTCTCTTGTAACCTCATTCTGTTCTATGAGGTGACACTTTTAGATTCCATATGAACAGGATCATGCAGTACTTGTCTGTCTGTGTCTGGTGTATTTCTCCTAACTAAATGCTCTCCTTGTTTATGTCTGCAGTTTCAAACATGAAGTAGAGCAAGGTACCTGTATTTAATGATGAACTATCATCTTCCTAAAAAATTTAGAGAGACTGGATGCTATAGGTGTTCTTACCACCAAGATGACAACTATATAATACATCTGCTAATTTGCTAGCTAAATTTAACCATTTCTCAATGTATACATGAATTTCATATCATATATAATAAAAAACATATGATGTGAACCTGGAGTTGTGGCTCAGAGGTTGAAGTACTTGCCTGGCATGAACAAGGACCCAGTTTCAACCTCAGAACCACATATACAACTAAGTGTTGGAGAAAAAAAGCCAGATGAAAAAAAATAAATAAAATTGATTTTCTCTCTCTCTCTCTCTCTCTCTCTCCCCTCTCTCTCTCTCTTAAAAAATAATACAATGTTATCTGTCAATTAAAACAACATAAAAATATACTTTATCATACTTAAAGGAAGACAGTAACATCATGTCTTTGAAAGGCAAGGATATAGGCAAGCCCAGGAATATTTGAGAGTCTGCTCTATGCTAGACTGCCTATGCAAGTATTATCTAGGGCACTGACTTTCTCTCATGTATGATGGGAACTAGAACATTGTTATGGTTGAATGAAAGGTGTCCCCCAAAAGCTCAAAACGTGAACCAATGCAAAAATCCGAGAGGTGAAATGATTGGATTGTGAGAACCTTAACTCAATCAGTGAATTAATCCCACAGGGATTAATTTGGTGGTTACTGTAGGCTGGTAGGTAGGGCTGGTTGGAGGAGGTGGGTCATGGGGGGGTGAGCCTTTGGGATACGTATTTTGTATCTGGTGTAGAGTGTCTCTCTTTGCTTCCTGGAGCTATGCCTAGAGCCGGTTCTCTCTGCCACACTCTTCCACCATGACATTCAGCCTCATCTCAAGCCCCCAGGAGTAGAGGAGCCAGCCTTCTACGGACTAAGACCTCCAAAACTGTGAGCCCCTAAATAAACTTTTCCACCTAAAATTGTTCTTGTCAGGTTCTTGGGTCACAGCAACAAAATAGGTGACTAGAACAGCATTATCTGCAGAAAGCTGCTTTCTTCCACACACATCAGGGCAGATACTCTTTGGGATACTGGTTAAACAAGGTATAATAATAATAATAAGTAAACTAATGATGTCACTGCTTCATTATAAAACTTTTATAAAATTCCTCTCTCTGCTGCAGCAGATCCAGATCAGAGCCCCATGTCAGGCAGCTGCCCCTGGACAAAGCATTCTAAGAGATAGGTGGCACGATTTTCTCCTGAAGCACCCACAGAGGTTGTATGAAACAGAGGTACATCTACCCAGTCCACCACCAATGTACTTTGTGGGGAAGCACCTGTCCAGCCCATAACCATGGAATCTTCCTCGTTAGCATTTTTCAACAAACATGATATTGCATGCTGTCTCTGGGTTTTTTCTATCCTAGCACAACTGGGCTGTGAGCCAACACACAAACAAACACACACACACACACACATACAAACCCACAGAGATCTAACTGCTGCTCAATGTACTGAAGGTGTCCCACATATATTAATTGTAAACTTTCAAGCAAATGAGGAAAATGTTATTTGATAACTCTAGAACTTGATAAATAGGCAGTTTAGAAAGTAGTAAAAATACAGAAGATGCAACTAGCACACAGGAAGTTCTTTTTTTTTTAAAGCTAAAAGAACAGTGAGAGAGAGAGATAATCAATTTTATTGAGTATTTTTCACATGGCTTTCATTGCTCTGACACTTAGTTGTGTACGTGGTGCTGGGGTTTGAACCCTTGTACTCAGGCATGCCAGGCAAGTGCAATAACCACCAAGCCACTGCTCCAGCCCCAAGTTATCATTTTTAATGTCTCTGTGCACTGAAGACTCTAGCAGTCATGGCAAGAAGGCAGAATGGCTAAAATTTTGGTTTAAAGCTAATGTGCCCTTTTTCCATTGGGAAACAAAGAATGAATTCTGAGCAACTAGGTTCAAAGGAAAACAATGGAAAAACCCCAATCCCAGAGCAAAGGATAAACTCCTGTTTTATTTTTCTCAAAGTCAACTCATTAGGAAACCTAAGTACATTTGTAAAATTCCTTTTCTCATATAATGTGACAAAATCATGGAAGTGAAATCTCATTACACTTACAGTTTCCCCTTGTAAATTAGGCAGGGTTTGTATACATGGAAGAAATAAGCATCAGGGACAAGTCTTACTACTGAGGACTTTGCTGTTTATAAATTCACTTTGCTTTCCCCTTATTGCTTTTGCTGTCTCCTCATAAGTTAGATGTTTTTCTCTACTGGACAGCTTCACATAGAAAGTAAATAAACATTTTTGTTTATATTTACTTCAAACTATTACATCCCTATGTGATAATGAACTGTAAAGGAACTTCTCTCCTAAACTCAGTAATAATGAGCTGAGTAAATCATTTCCTAAGATGACCTATGGAACACCCAGAACCTCAAATCCAACATTTTGAGACTGATTTTGAATTAAAAAAAAACTTACTAGTTCCTTGGGGCCACCATAACTAATTGCCATAGAGGAGGTGGCTTAAACAACAGAAATTTATGGTCACGTAGCTCTGGAGGCTAGGGATTGGGATGTCAGTGATGTTGATTCCTTCTCAGGACTGTCAGTAACAATCTATTCCCCGCCACTCTTCCACTTTCTGGTATCCTCAAGTATTCCATGGATTGCAGATGTCATTTTTCTTGTGTGTTAACATTATCTTCCTTCTCTGTCTGTTTCATGTCCAAATTTGTCCTTTTTATAAAGGCATTAGCATATTGAATTGAGACCCACTCCAATGATCTAATTGTACCTTATCTCTGTAAAGACCTTACTTTTAAAGAGTCATGATCTGAGATGGTGGGGATTCAGTCTCCTACATATCATACTTGGAGGGACATAATTCAAACCATATCTCTTCCTTGCATTATGAGATAATTTTCTAATTCTATAAAAATAAATAAAATGGGGAAATGCAAAAACTTGAACTATAAAATTAGTACTATAACATAAAACTCAATTTATAAAATACATTTTCATATAATTGTTCAATTCTTTTCTTTGGTTGATAGTGCAGCATAATTGAGACAGAAAAATAAATGAATCAAAACAAAAACAACAAAGTCCTCAAATTATTTAGCAACTTTAACCTAAAATGGAACCTATTTACCAAGGAGGGTAAAAAAGTTCTTATTAGTGTGTTAAATCTTTCTATGACAACACTTGCTGCAAGACCAGGTTTAATACACCCATAGACGTATTCAAATGTATTTGTTTCAAAAATAACAACTTTCAGAAGTTTAAAACTCTACCTTTCTCCTAAATGAATGATTTATTTGTGTAAGGTTTCTGAACAAATAGTCTCTGTAAGTACTGATTTTCTAAACAGAAGTAGATTCACAGCAATGTCCTGCTTCCCAGGAAATAACATTCCTTACCTGGTAAGATTTGACCCCTACGTGGAGAAGGAAAAACTTGTAGTCAACTGTTGCAGTTCAAAAATTTTTAAGAATTCCATCTAATTTATTTCCAGCTTTGAGTCTTATTGGAGTGTTTTTCAACTAAGAGGCTCATAATGCTCCAAATGTCCTGTTGTTACTTTACTCTGTAGGACGATGTTCCTTTCAAAGCATTTGTAACTAGCCTTCTTATCTTTAACATAAAAAGGAAATGAAAAATCATTAAAAGAAAAATGAACAATTTACTTTTCATCATTTTATTGCCAGAAATGTAATGGTCTGGTTCCGTTCTGACTAAATGGCCTCACGTGAATTTTCAATTTCAAGTTTAAGCTGGAGTTTACCAACCCATCTGGGCTGGTGTCTGAAATCCCTTCTCCCTCAACATAGATGTTCTCAATTCAGGAAGTACAAAACAAGAGTTGATAGAAGAAAAGAAGGAAAAGAAGAAGGCAGGGAAAGAGTCCAGCAAGACGGAGGTAAAGTGCATATCAATTCCAGCCCTCTCAGCAAACTGCCATCAAGCTGTGGCACTCTTTGCCCTTCCTCTTCTTCCCTGAGGTTGCCTCCTTAGTCCCTTTTCTCCATAGAATACTTCTAATCAATTAGAAATTACTCAAATAAAAATCTACTTTTGTCATTACCCAAAAGTTGCAGAGTTGTAAGTTCCTGTCCAGTGAGAAAATCATTTAGCCCGATTTGTGTTCAAGATGATCTGATTCTTTAATCCAAATGAAAGAGAAATATACATTTTTTTGAATTTTATAAAAAGCTTTTATATTATAAATCAAATTGGTCCACCAATCTAATCATAAGAATGCTCAACATTTCCCATTTTTGGCAATTTTTCTCACTCTCAGTTTTTGGTCAATCTGCCCTATGTTCCCAGCATCACAGCACCCATAGCCCTTAGAAACCATTCTGGAAAACAGAGATGATCAAACACTACCTGTTCTTAATTTCATCTAATAAGTTTAAAATTCTTTCTCTACTTAGGATCATCAATTATTTTTTCATGCTTCTTATGAAAGGCTTGGTATCTCATACAATGGTTCTCTGTTTATTTGGAAGTAAGGACAGGTTTCCATTATAGCCTCTTCATTTTATGACTGTTAAAGGAAAAAAAGGAAGATTTATATTTCTTGACTTTTTTTTCAAACTCTGAACTTCTTCTAAAACAATATTGAGCCAAACACAAAATCCACACTTCTTATTGGAACTATTTTTCTTATTTAAAATTTTTTTCAGATCCTGAATTTCTTCTAAATCTACGATGATCCAATCACAGGTTTAGGAACACAACTTCTGAGAAAGACCCATTTGCTGATGAGAAAGTCCAATTCTAACTGGGGAAATGTACCTGAGTTCCAGACTTTTCAGTTTAACATTACACCTACCACCTAAAAAAATAAATCTTAATACCCATCTGGGTTGAAGGAAAAGAGTTACTTATGATTTTATTAAAAATGAAACTATGTAACATAAAATTCCAAAAGTCAGATGGTGCTACATAAGACATTTTTGTTTCTTTTTCTTAGAAGAAAGGAGTATATGGAAACTTCCTGTTTTTTTCTTCTACTCCCCTATGTCCAAAGTTGAAGGCAAATAATACTATAGGTTCTGTCGTATCTTCTTAACCAAAACACTACTCATTCTACTTTTTCTTCCAGCCTTGGCCACATGGAAAACTAAGTCTTATGTGCTATATATGACTCCACAAAACTGGACGAACAAAACTTTAATACAGTAGCCTCTTAAGGGAGGTATGTAGGGTTCCATCACTTGACTCAAACTATGTTGTTTGTTTTTACCATTCAACTAAATGTAAGCAAGCATTCACAGGGTTAACTGCTGCACAATCTCATCCTTCATAGAAGAATGAAAAAGTTTAAAAATAGCAAATGTCCCAAGACTTTTGAAAAAGTCAACAACAGCTTCTTTCTCCAGGAGAAAATAACCCCTCCTTTATCCAAAAATGTGGATTTACACATGTAAAAATATGTATTTGTACAGAATTTCTGAATGTTCATTCAGATATGAAATCAATCTTGGTATCTTTTCTTTATGCTTCTTTATCACATCAAAAGGTTAACTGCAAAACTGGACCTTTGTTTCTATCCATGATGAAGCAGGATTGAGACACATATGAACTGTTTAGCATCCTTTTCTTTTCAAATTTCAACAAAGGTTTGGAATTTACTGCTGCAGGCTCAAATGTGCTTATCATTAATAGAGGCTGAAACTGGAAGACATTTTTTAAAAACCCAGAAGTTATCCATACTTGCCATTTATTTAGTTTTCTTGTTGGAGCAAAAGGCAAAGAATTCACAAATATCACAACCTGCTTCAAATTAAACGTTAGCCTTCAGCTTGCAAATTAATTTCTTCTTTTATTTTTATTTTTTTAATTTTTTAAGATAGAAGGACAGTGAGAGAGAATCAATTTTTATTGAGTTTTTCACATGGCTTTTGTTGCTCTGAAACTTAGTTGTGTACATGGGTGCTGGGGTTTGAACCCGTGTACTTGCACATGCTGGGCAAGCGCCACAACCGCTGAGCCACCCCTCCAGCCTGCAAATTAATTTCTTGATAATTAAGTGAATTGAAGACTACTCATATCAGTTCCTTTTTTTCTTCCTGGAGAAGTCAGCACGATAACTGCATCCTAATGATGTGGGTTTTTTGAGATGAGGCCCGATTCTCTGCTCCCACTGGCAAATGGAGTCTGGGACGACTACAGATTCCAGCCGTCAAAATAGCCTGCTTCTAGTGTTTGCAGCCATTCCCAGTTAAAACTGGGAATTTGGACTGGCTGCAGGTATCTGGAGCCAAAATAGTGTTAACAGCTCTCCAGCTGAAAGCTGGGCGTTGCAGCCCTTGGTGTGGTGGAAATTCATCGCGGGAATTCAGCGCCCAACCAACTTGAAGAATAAAAACCATGGACAACCATGGAAGGAGGAGTAAAAGGAGTAGGATTTATTTAAGGAAGGAGACCAGAGATTCCACAAGGCGGAGGGGCACCTGGAAGCAGGGCACCGTCTAATGGAGGTCAGGCAAGGGGTTATATTGATTTGGGGTGTGAGCATAATTAACATTCATGCAAAGCAGGCATTGAGAAATGCATCAACATCATTGGTTGCAAACTACGCAAAGGTATTGAAACTTAGTACCAAAGTCATTGGTTAAAATCTATGCAAAATAGGTAGCAATTCTTTCCAAGTTCCCATCTGTGTCCACCCCCATTTCTTAGTTTTCCCGCCTCAGGGATAAAGGAGTTGCTCCCACAGGTGAGCCTGGTGGTCATTTGCATATGAAGGCCCTGAGTAAGCCCTGTCAGTGGCTCTCCACCTGCTAGCTCTCTGAGGAGGTCCTTTGTCCTGACTACCTAGCCATTTTACTATCTCTCCTAAAACTGTCTCACTAAGGGTTTCTTTTTGTGTTGAATCTGAAAGGTGGAACAAAAGAAAAGCAGTCTTTTCAATTCCAAATCATGGAGGTAACGTGTGGAAAGGTATCCACGTTTCAATTGGGAAAGTGGCTGGATAAAAGAAGCAAGGTACTCGCTCTATAAGACAACACGGAAATACCTGCCAAGTCCTGAGTTCAGAATTTTGTTTTGAGATGGGTATTAAAAGCACCTAAATTTTAGGAAAATGTTCTTCCCGTGTGATAAGGATTCTTGCATGTTACAACAGATGCAACCGGCCTCCCAGGCGCTAGGCCGCCCCCCCAATCCCCTGCACAGAGGCCAGAGGACAGGAAGGTGCAGGCACGCCTTTCTCTGCCATCTTTGCTTCTCCATTTTTTTTTTTTTTTTAAAGAGAAGACAGAGAGAGAAAGAGAGAGACAGAAAGAATCAATTTTTATTGAGTTTTTCACATAGTTTTCATTGCTCTGACACTTAGTTGTGTGCGTGGGTGCTGGGGTTTGAACCCATGTACTTGTGCATGCCAGGCAAGCGCCATAACCGCCAAGCCACCACTCCAGTCCCAGAAATATGCAACTTGAAGGTGCAACTGCCCTACTTGATGTCATTTCTATGTTTTACAAATTCTTCCATCGCATCCCAGAAATAGTAAAGGTCTCTCAGGCCAGAGCCAGAAATGATGTTTAGTTAGTGACATACAAGCATATTTGTACAGCTCATATATAGTAAACTGTTATAAGAGTTGTCACTGGGTATCAAATATTCCTGGAGAAAGCTCACTTTATCTCTCCCTGATGGTAAAATCAGAATAATATTTCACCTTTATTAATACAGCAGTCCTGTCAGAAGCACATAAAGTCTTCCTAAAGTTTTAAAGTAACATAAAGGGAGATTTGGAACACTGCTCCCCAAATCCTACAGATTTCATGATGCTAACAGGTGAAATAAAGGCAGTCTGTAATTTTTTAGATATTCCTTAGAGGAATAAAAAGTGACAGATTTTTTAAAAAGTGACAAAGTATTAGAAAGTTTAAGTCATTTTTCTTAAAGTATATGGTATTCTACTAGTTATAGACCCAATAGTTTATATTCACCTGACTCCTGAGAACTCTTCTGATTACACAATGGAGAGTCCTGGTTATATCTATAGCCCTGTTGTATCACATCCCTAACCCCATGGTCTCTCTTAGGTAATGGTTGTGACACAGCATTTCTGGTGCCCACTGATACAGGAAACAAAGTATCTCAAGAGTCAGGGATTTTCAGATAGAAGGATCTGGCTTCTCCCTTGACTGGCAGCCTCAGATGAAACTTTTCCCTATGAATCATAAGATCTAGTTACTCCGGCAATTACAATAGAGGAGTCATTAACTTGGAAGCACAGTGTAATAAATGTGGCATGAATCTAAATTTGACCAATGAAAGACATGAGATGGAAGGAGGCCAGAAGAAACATATAATTCTCTGTTTTCCCACACAAACTCAGCCAATGATTGAGGGACAGTGTATGACCTATTTAAAAAATGGCTCACCTGATATAGCTAATGACTGTGTTTTCTTATGAAGCTGCTGTAATGACCTCAATAATGTTACATTCATTTTCCATACTGTCCTCCCATACTTCCCTTTCCCCCTTTTACTTCTCCCATGCAATGGTATCTCCCAAGAAATCAGTAGCTTACAATTTTTGCAGCATAGTATTAGCGGTATTGCTACATTTCATAAATAAGGAAACAGAAATAAAAGGTTGAAATCGCAGCCAGTGAAAGGTCAAGTTATAGATTCTAAGTCTCTGGACTTTTTCTTTAATGCACTTTTCTTTACATTATGCAGCCTCTAAATATAGGTGAGCAAAGGAGTTCAAGCAAAAAACCCAAACCATGTCCTGAGTCTTCAGTTCCATTTATCACATAACCATACGTGCATTGACTGAAGAGAACCAAAGCACCATCCTCCTTCGCAGATGGAAAAGCTGTTTCCTAGTTCATCAGCTCAGAGGTGCCTGATAAGTCCGTGTACATCCTTCTCTCTGACTGGTGTGGTAAGGTGACATTCTTACCTGAAGTGGTGAAATAAAGATAGAATTCAGCGGTGAAAATTACTCCAGAAATAACAAAGGACCTCTATTTTCTTTTCCATTCCATGGACAACAATTACTGTTGATGATATGATAGTTTCTCCTTCTTCGGGGTGTATAAACATGCAGCCTACAGACGTAAAAAGAGAACTAGGGGTGGAGGTATATCCCTATAATCCCAGCAACTCAGGAAGCTAAGACAGGAGCCTTGTGAATTCAAAGCCAGCCTCAGTAACTGAGCAAGACCCTTAGTAACTTAGTAAAATCCTGTATCAAAAAATAAAAAATATATTAAAAGTACTTAGCACTGAGCGGATTTAAAATGTAAAAAAATATGTATACATATATATATATATATATATATATATACACTGAGCAACTATATATACACTACTTGCTCAGCGTATATATATATATTTTTTTTAAATTTTAAATCCACGACACAAAAAAGTCTCATGTTAGCAAAGCTCCAGAATTAGCTAACTGAGTAGAACTAATATACTTTCCTATAAATAATATGCATTCCGCATTTTTTAGCCCTAACTTTGATTTCACTAACAAGTGTAATTAGTACTACCCTAAATTCAATAATAATTACTACTTATTTTTTCCTGACTAGATTTTCCATGCTTGATTTTAATTTAAATGAAGTGTCAAAATCAACCAACCTCATTATGATGTTTGAAAATGATTCTTCTGGTACCATAATTTAGTTTAGATACATTGAACTTAAGGGAACAAAAAAAAAAATGTCTCCTAGAGCTCACTACCTTCTCTGCTGACTCATAGTCATTTATGTTACTTTCCATTTGCCCATTTATTGGCTGTGCCTAAATTTTTATGTGAATTTTTTGAAAGATTATTCACTTCTGTAAATATATGATACAGATGTGTTTCCACAACCTTACAAAGTGGACAATATAATTGAACCCCTTTCATGCATCTAACCTAGCACTTTGTATGAGCCTTTAAAGAACATAAAGACTGAACACTCAAACAAAACACATGAAACAACAGAAAAAATAAATAACACCGACATACCATATACAAAGAGGTGTACGGAATAATGTGATAACAGCGTTATTTTTTCACCATTATGGGGTACAAATACAACCCCTTCTTTTGTCATGTCCTGATATACCCAGGGAGACTGAACCCAACTGCAGAATCATGTGACTGTTGAATTACAATGTCTGCTTTTTGAGAAGCAGTGTTTCATTTTCTGAAAGTATTTCCTACGCTATGTACTAAATAATCTGTATAAATAGTTATGAAAACTTTTGGCTAATGCAATAATATTTATTATATTATGCCCTTAATTTTTATTGTTAATTATACTTTGTATTAAAATCTTGGAAATATTGTGGTAACAAAACTGTTCTTGTATAAGTATGGATTTTCTCATGGAAACAAAGTTAAAACTTTTTTCAAATACTGAAAAACATCAAAACGGTAATGATGATTCCAGAAAGGATTTCTTCTTCCCTCCCTCCACCCCCCGCATTTTGGGCATTATTCAAAGCCAGAATATCTCTGTAGTCTTTATTGAGAGTTTTTTATTTGTTTGCTTATTTGTTTTGGTAGTTGTTGATTTTTATTTTTAATGGACCATAAAAGATTATAGTAATAATTTGCCCCCAAGTTTCTAGGATAGTGTATTGATGTCAATATATTTTGGGGTCTTAATAACATATATAATCTTTTACTTTGAAATTTACTTCAAATTATTTTCAAAGAATAATATTTAACTCATCTGCAAATACTTATTCTGGTGGCTAAAACTGTGTCAAATTGATTAGGCCCAATGATTCCTACATATTTGGTCAGTCATGTTCTGGACATTTCTGTAAGACATTTTGAATAAGATCAACATTCAAATCAGTAAACTGAGTAAAACAGATTGCCCTCCCTAGTGTGACTAGACGTAATCCAGTTGGTTGAAGGTCTGGGCAGAAAAAGGCCTCTCTTGTACCTCCCCAACTTCCGAGAGATTTCCTACATCCTAGCTGCCTTTGAACTGGGATGTCAGCTTTTTCCAGCCTTCACATTTATTTTATTTTTTTTTATTTTTTATTTTTTTT
>PVKS010017190.1:0-41224 GCA_004027875.1 Aplodontia rufa | reverse complement strand
AGTCTGCAGCTCCACCAACAGTGTGTTAGTGTGCCTATCTCTCCACAGCCCCTCCAGCATCTATTATTGTTTATTTTTTTCATCTTTGCCATTCTGACTGGTGTAAGGTGATATCTTAATGTGGTTTTCATTTGCATTTCTCTGATTACTAGTGATTTAGAGCATTTTCTCATGTATTCATTGGCTTGATCAATGTCCTTTGGTGAGAAGTCCCTATTTAGCTCTTTGGCCCATTTACCAATTGGGCTGTTGGTGTTTTTGTAGTTGACATTTTTGAGGGTTTTATAGATTCTGGATATGAGACCCTTGTCTGAGGAATCATAGTCCATGATTCTCTCCATTTCTGTAGGAAACCTCTTGACTCTTCTGATTGTTTCCTTGACAGTACAAAAGCTTTTTAGCTTTATGGCATCCCATTCACTGATTTTTGACTTTACTTCCTTCACTTTTGGAGACCTGTTGAGAAAGTCTTTGCCTACTCCCAAATGTTGAAGTGTTGGACCAATTTTGTCTTCTATCAGTTGCAACGTAGCGTAACACAACTCTTACGGTCTTTAGCAGATAGGCATTGTTCTAGGTGTTTCCTGTCTCACTTCACTTATTCCCGTGACACCCTGTAGGACTTGCATGCTGCAAATGAAGGAGCTCATTCTCTGCAAAGCGTCCATGGCTCCAGAACATTGCACTGAGTTAAACAAATATCCATGCCCTCCTAGAACATTTATTTGGAAATAGGATCTTCTCAGATATAATGAAGACGAGGTCATTCTGGGCAGGTGTGGACCCTAAAAACAAACATTACTATTCTTACAAAAAGGTGGTGAGAAGATACACTGAAACATGCAGGAAGAAGCCCAGGTGGTGACAGAGGCGGAGGCTGGAACTGCAGGCCAAGGACATCTAGGATGCCCAGAGTGAGCTGGCAGGGAGGTGCGACAGACCTAATGCTAGGTCCCTCCATAGCTGTATTGAAGCCCACCACACAATATGATCGTATGAGGAGGGAGAGCTTTGGGGAGGCAATCAGGTCATGAGCATGGGGCTCTTGAAAGGGATTCAGCCTATTATGAGGAGCTAAAGAGACTAGGGTAAACCCACGGGGAGAACAGACTTGCGAATAGCAAGAGGGCCCTCACCAGACTCCAATTCTACTGGCGCGTTGATTCTAGGCTTCACTTGCGTTGTTTGTAAGCCACCCTGTCTCTGACAGCCTGTAACAGAAGCCCTAACAGACTAAGACAACAGGCACAGAACAAATTCTCCCCCAGAGCCTCCGGAAAGAACCAACCCTCCAACACCTTAATTCTGGTTTTCCAGCCTCCTCAACTATGAGATAACTAACTTCTGTTGCCTTAAGCCACCTGATTCATGATAATCCATGTGTCACAGTTAACAGAGCTATAGACTGAGGCAGGATTCAGGTCCATATCTGATTCCAGAGTTCGGACTCCTGGTAGCTGGCTGCTCGGACTTCCCTCACAAAACAAGATGAGCTAAGACAAGCAAATCACCTCGCAAATCTTGACATATTCCTCAGAGACTGGATTTTTATCATTACTTTTTAAGAAACTCTGTTCTCAAAATGATCAAGGAGTTCAGTAAATAAAGTGAGATACAGGACATAACCCTTCCCCATCATTAAGTCAACTCTTGAAGTGCATGCATTTCCAGAATAGAGAGAAATCAGTGTCTGTTCTCTGATTATTGCTCAGCCTGTGGAGTTCTGTCAGAGCGGCACAAATGAACTAGGGCACACCTGTAATGCAGGAACTCGTAAAAACCTCTAAAATACCTGGTGGATGCACTCTCATCTGCATGACTGTTCCCATCTCAGCCTTCAAGTTGGTATCTGGGCATTGTGATTATGTTGCTCCATAAAATCAAACTCTGCGTCAGTGTGTGTGAGTGCCAAACCCGGTTTAGGTTCACAGTATGCATTCCATCCCCAGCCTGCTTTCTGCTTCCATAGCATCGATATTGGACCTACGCTTTTAAGGTCCATCTGTATCCATCCACATCATACTTAGTGGCTGCCCAGAATTTCACTGTGTTCCTCCACAGCACGGTTTTGAGAACCAATCTGTGGTCTTTGATTCTACTTCCTCACTTTTATAAGTAAGCTAGAGTGAATATCCCCATATTCAAACCTTGCATGCTTGTCTAAATATTTCTTTAGGATTAATCCCCAGAAATGAATGTTTTTCATTCACTGTAGATACACTTTTAGGGATTTAGGATGTATTGCCAAAATGTCTCTGAGTAACATCTCAGGCTGTCCCTGGCACCTAGTGAACTCTACACCATTTCATTCTCCTCTTTTCTCCCAGCATAATGGGAAAACAATGGTATTTCATTATTGCTTTCTTAGAAGTTACATTTCCTCCATTATTGATGAGATTAAATGTTTCTAATATGCTTATGGATCATTTATAATTTTTTTTCTTTTGAAAACAACTAATATTCTCTGTCTACCTCTCTACTGGGGCATCTGCCTTTATGTTTACTGATACGATGTTATTTTTATAAAGACAAGCTTTGGTCATTTATATAGCAAAATTCATTCCAGTTCGCCTTTGAAATTTCAATTCTATGATATTGTAACCACCCAGAATCTCTCGTGTGATGCAGCCATATTTAGCCCTAGTTCTCTTATGGTTTCTGTCCTTGGGGTCATGCTTGGAGAGCCCATCACCACCCTGTGATTAGGTAAATGTAAGCCAGATGTCAGTACGGTCACTGCCACTGTGGCATCTGAGTCTAGGAAGCTTGGTCTGTTCACCAGTCTCAACAAGTCCACTCCCACCAATTGCTCTGTGGAGATTGGGGTAAGGTAGGAGGGGAGAGTTACGATGAAGGAAATGCTGCCATTGAGCACAAGGCATTGTACCATCTCTTTCTCTTCTGGCACAATCTCCTGTTGCCTTCTCTAGTGAACACCAAAAGTTCTTTCACTCTGCAGATTGATTAATGGGTTACCTTCTAGTAGGTGGGCATTCCTTGAGATCCTTGCTGTAGAATCCAAGCAAATTACCCAGTATTTCCTCCAATCAATTATAATACTGCCTTCCAAAAGATTTTGGTGAAGACATATTCTTTAACTCATTATATAAGTATATTGTTATATATAGCAATATACTTATATACATACAAGTATATACATATGCATATATATGTATTGTTTTATTTATATAAACATATGTACATAAATATGCCTGTATATATAATTCCAGTGATTTAACAATTTCCTATTTAATGTTTGAATATTTACCCTACCCAGAAACTGATTTAGTGTCTTCAGTGTAAAGCTGTAAAGCTGAAAGGTAATTTGGGGCATTCCTGTCCCTCCTATCTTCAACATCCATCTCTAGACTGGGAACTATGGGAGAGCAGGTCCTACCTGTGTTTGTTCCTCTTTGTATCCTCAGTTACTTTCAAAGCATCTGATGCAGAGCAGGTGCTTAATAAATATATTTCCAATGAATGGAGAGGCACGGTGAACAGCTTTTGAGGCCCATTTGCCTCTTTCCGCAGGTCAAGTGAGGCCTTGCCTCCCCCAAGGACGACTCAAGAACTCTTCCTTTTCTGGAAGGCTTGGAATTGTCCTTGGTTTGCAACAGAAGACTTGTTTTAGATTGCTGTGGGTCTCTTTCCCTTTCTCTTGGTGACCAGCACCCCGATTTCCTTGTGTGGAACTGAGAGTGAGCTAGAGAGCTACTTGGGACCAGTGAGAATACCGGATCCCCATGGCCATCATCAATGCTTCCAATGAGCTTGTGACTCAGGCTGGCCAATAGGAGATTGTGCAGGGATTTTGATGAACGCTTGAGGAAAGAGATGTCCTCTTTGCCTGGGAATGGAGGCCAATGTAATAAAGAGGGATAGTGCAGAGGTGGTCTCTACAGACCACACAGGACAACGTAGAGGAAATTAACACTGAAATACATAGAAAGATATTTATAGAAGACTATTCAAACACAAGGTCAAGCCTGGACATTTCATTTCTGAGAACAAAATCCTCTTTTAGGCTTAAGCCAACCTAAGTTAGGTTCTAGATTTTACTTCAGATTGAGACAGCTTAACATTGTACCCTATATCAAAGACCCAGTCTTATTATCACAAGATCTCCAAACCACTGACAGTTCTCGACATTGTTGTCCCCTGTCTGTCCTATGAGCCTCCTTGGTTATGCAGAATCCATAAGCAAGTGCCTTTTTGAAATAGAGCTGTAGTTAGCTTTGACAGAACCCCTAGTATGTGTCATAGATACCTGCATTATTCCATCTAATAAGTATGTGAATTACTGATGGGAGCTGAAGCTTTTACTGTAAGATCACATAAAATGTACCAGGCACACAGGTGGTGGCCAGGAGGTAGTCATGTAGTAGTTATGAGGATGATAGCCGGAGCTGGCCCAGACAGGCTTAACCGACTAACTCCACCATTATCTAACTGAGTATCCAGTTCCATCAATTACTGCAAAGCCTTGGAGAAGTCCTTAAATGATGTCTCACTTTCCTTATTTATCTGCATGCATAAGAGCAGAACCACATTAGAGAGTTGCCTGATGGGTTCGAGATAATACACAGATTCAAAAAAAGCAGGCTGCCAACTCCAAGTGTTCGGTAGGAACTCACCATCAGAGAGCTCCCAGGTAGCAGGGTTAGAATGGAAAACAAATCCTTCAGAGCACGCGTGGTCACTGGACATTCCCAAATAACTCTAACACACTTTAAGAGAGTGTCTCCAGGGCCTGCTTTCAGTACATATTCCTCCTCCTCTTTATGTCATCCTGTCCTTAGAACAGGTAGGATATGAAGTGATGGAGCTCTTGTCCTTTTTGCAGAGGGGATGTGTGTCTGGCAGTGTGTGTGTGTGTGTGTGAGAGAGAGAGAGAGAGAGAGAGAGAGAGCAACAGAGAGGAAGACTAATGTCTTCCTCAGGAGACAGCTCCTTCCCTGTGCTCCCATCTGCAGGAATGGTTGGTTCTCACTTTGCCTTAAGCAAAAGTGCGTAGCACCTCTGCCAAAACTGAAATTGTCATGGCAGATCCAGGCCCTCCTAAAAGTTTGAAGGACTTTGTAGACAAATATTGCTCTCTTCCAGCTCCTGATGGATTTTCTCAGCCAACAGAGATGTCAGCTCACACCATTCGTTTATTTCATAGATCTCATCAAGTATCTAGTGAGCCCACATGACTGGTATGATTTCCACACTGGCTGCAACATCAGCTGGGCTGCCTCTGCTGATCAATCACTCTTTCGTCCTCTGTGAAATGGTGCTTAGCATCCCTAACTCCCAGGATGGCGGTGGTGCCCAGAGGAGACTTACAGTGTGAGAACTCTGAAATGCTTTCTAAATGGGCTGATATGTTGTGAAAGAAATCCGAGCAGCAACAAGACTTCTATAGTATTGTAAGTGGTGGTTTTACAGCTCCTTTGGGGAGCAGGTAAAATATAATGGTTAGTGAAGACGTCGGTGGTAAATCAGACACCACCAGGATTTCACATGTGAATTAGCAGAGTGGCACGTGGTGATCAACGCCTGATGCTGAAGTTGCTTATTGGTTAATGTGAATGCTTTCACTGACTTTCTAGAGTCTTGCAGGAATTTTTTCAAATGCAGAACAAAGCAATTGGAGTATATTTCTTGCCACCGTAAAATAAGGTAGAACGTGGTAAGCATAGTAATAAATTTGTAAAGAGATTTTTAAGCACGATATGCTAGACATTGTTATGCTAGGAACTCCTCAAGATTTTCTCAGTTAAATTGCACAGACCCTATAAAATTTTCTCCTTTTATAGCTGGTGAAACCGAGGCTCAGAGAAGTTACATAGCCAGCCTCAAATCACAGTGCTGGTAGATAAAATTGCAAGCCTGGAGTAAGGTTCGTTTTCATGATGGATGTTTCCAGAAGCCCTTGTAGACAGTGCAATAAGCAAAGTAGATGTTTTAGAAGAGGTAGAACTTGGACGTGAGCAGTTGGGAGGGAAGAGCAGCTATTGGGAGCACAGTGCAAAGCAGGAGGCAAGACACGGATTTGGAGAGCAGGGTACCTGAATAGAAAACCAAAGCAACATTAATTTGGAATAAGCTTTTTGAAGTAACAGGAACAATGAAAATTGAAAAAGCAGCATGGGAGCAGATTTCAGAAGACTTTGAAGGCTGTGATTATTTTGCAGACAATGGGGAGAAGCAGAAAGCTAGGAATGGCACCATCAGGATGCTACCTAAGATGTGTATAGCAAGCAACAGAGAACGATCTGGGGTCAGGGGGCTGAGCAGGAGCCCAACCCCGCACGACAACAAGACAGACTTCATGTCTGCAAGGGAAACTTGAAGAGGAAATTCGATTGTCAGCACCAAGGAGTCTTTTCTGATGATCTATTTCAGATATTTTGGTTTTGCTTCTCAGCTTTATTCTTTTGCAGTAGATCAACTTTCTGGCTTAAAATCTAATAAAGCATGTGATTGCCTTTCACATTTCACAGACACATGGGCAGAGAAAAGATTACCCTCCCTGCAGGTTCTTACGATTCCTCATCCAAAGTCTCCCTCTGCTTGCCAAGAATGTGCTTGGTGCCAGCCAGCCAGACTGGCACGGTTTCCCTCCTCCTCCTCCCCTGGAGCCCCGCCCCCACTGTCACAGGAGCCCAAGCTGCATCCAAAGTTAGAAAACCTGTGGACAACCCCAGTGTCCCATCTGCTCCCATTCCCTCCCAGTTTAACCAGTGTGGCCTTCTGGCTGAAAATGGAATATTTCTGACCTTGAAGAAAACATGCTCTGATTCCCTTGATGGCATCTCCGGTGTGGAGAGAAATAGACTGGCCTTTGTTCCCGGGTTCCCAGTAGATTACAGCAGTGTCCAAAGCTGGGTGGGGTGGGAGGCGGGGAGTGGGTGGTGGCAGGAGGTGAGGTCCGGTCAGTTGACTTAGCATAAGGCCTGCATTGTCCTGACAGCCTCTTTTGGAGAAGCTAAACTCTTTAAGGAGATGAGCTGCCCTCCTGGGCTCAGACCAGGCAGGCCTGACTGCCCAGGGCTTTTTCATGAATGTTCCTTATCCTTCTAGCCTCTTAGGCTCTGAGCATGGTTACAATATGGGTACACAGTGTGGCATCTTTCTCACACAAGTTTCCTGAAACAGTAGGTGAAACAGAAGAACCTGGAGGATCTGAGCCTCTGTGTGCAGACAGTTGACCTGGCAAAGAAGGAATCATGGAGAGACACCATTCCCTGCAAGCACTGTTGATATAATGGCTTGAATTTAAACCTGGGACCATCTAACCTTCAAATTACACTCCATCAGCCCAGCATTTTCTATTTTGTTTATTTTATTTAACCATAAAGTATTATTTTCAAATGAGATCTGACAGAGACCATTAATAGCAAACTATATCTAAAACTCTTAAGTCGTAGGCTAAAATAAATCGGATCCGTTTATTATACTTACGCTGTATATGTAATAGGTAGAACCAAAGAGTCATTTCAGACAGTTACAGTTTTCTGTGAGCCTCAGTGTTTGTTTCTGAATTTCTTTTCATTGGATGGAACTAAACAAATTCCTTTTCTATGCAGATAAGTAGCTGCAAAGGATTAGCAGTGCTCAAATAAGCTCACTGTGGAGTCTTGGTGTACTTGTTATTTAGCAAAATTAGTCCAGAAGGTAAAACTGAATAGGTCTTAATTTTTAATTACAACTCCATTACAATTCCTTACCATCAACTTAAGTATCCAAGTCAGGTGGTCCGCCCTTAAATGTACAGTCAGCTAAGAAATTACCTGTGTTGGGATTATTGCTATGTCTGACACAATGTGTCTTCCCTTTCGGTCTTCCTCACTTGGTACATAATGCACACACAGATGTGATGCAAAGGAGTTTTCTGCTGCTTTAAGCCACCAAGCTTGTGATCATGTGTTATGAAGTCCACGTGTCTCTGGGTGGGATCAGAGACAAAGAGAGAGAATCTGAAGAAAATATTGACTCTGCCCGTGAATGTTCCCTTGAGTCACCTGCAGGTAGATAGGTCATGGCCATCTGTATTTGTTCATCATAACAGATAAAAGCCTTCCTCAAATGTGCTTAGCAATGAGGGGCATTCACTGGTTTAGGTCACTGAAAAGTTCAGAGTCACTTGGTTCAGGCATGGAAGGATCCAGGAGTTCAAACGCCATCCGCAAATGCTTACCTCTCTTCTCATTCAGTTATGCTTTCTCTTGTGCTGTTTCTTAGTCAGTGTTGGCTAAACAATTTTCCACTAATTCCTTTGACTAGAGGATGGAGAATGCCCAGTGAGGAGCTTAGGTTACGTCTACGTGCGCTGTAAGGCCAGCAGGTAGGTATTTGGGTCTGTCTGTGCTATGATATCGAAACATCTGAGATGGGGTAGTTTATCAACAGAGTCATTCCTCATAGTCCTGGGGAAGAAGTCAAGGTCAATGCCGCAGTAGTTTTGGTGCTTGCTGAAGGCCCCATCTCTGCTTCCAAGACAGCATCTTGTTGCCACGTTCTCTGGAGGGGGTAAATGCTGGCTGGAGTAGCTCCTTCCAGCTTTTTTTAAAGGCACTTAACCATTCCTGAAGGTGGAGTCATTGTTATTTAATCAGAAGGCTCCTGCTCTTATTTCCTCCCTAGAGGAATTCAACTACGATACATGAATTTTGGAGAAGATACATTCAAACTGTAGAAGTAGGGAAAGGACAGTATCTGAATAGAAAAGACAGGATCTGTCACCAGACTAAAAGGAGAGGAGGGTTGGATGGGCAAGACAATGAACTGCATTTATCCAGCTGGAGGGATCAGAGCCCACAAACTCAGGCGCACACACATAGCACCTAACCCTGTGAATGGGGTGGCACGGCGGGTCAGAGGGAAAATGAGGAGTTACTTATCAAAGGGTGCTGGTAAACCCATTAGTCACCAAGAGTGAATTTTAGATGAATTGCTACCCAAGTGTCATGGTAAGAACTTTCAAACTTTTATTCAATGAGCTGAAGAATATCTTCCTTGTTTTAAGGTAGGAAAGAAAATTTTTAAAAGGCATAAAGAACTAATCATAAAATATAGATACATTATAACTAAGAAACTCTATTGATAAAAATATAAAGAAAATTCCAACTATACTTATGCTACATCTGACCAACAAAGGGTTAAAGTATGAACTATCAAAATATATAAAGAACTCTTATCATTTGATAACAATATGATAAATGAACCAACAAAACAGACAAAAGACATTATAAATAAAAAAACACACATAATTAATAAACGCAAAAAGCTACTCAATCTCATTACAAATCAGGGGAACACATTTCAAGATCCTAATGTGATATGAAACTACAGTTATAAAATTGACAAAAATTTAAAAGTTCGACAATGCCAAATGTTGCCAAGGATGTGAAAAAAGAATTCACGTACAGTGCTGGAAGGAATGTGAATGGGAGGAACCATTTCTACGGCCTTGACGTTTGTGTTCCCAAACTAATCTGTAGAAACCTAATCCCAAGGTGACAGCATTAGCAGATGGGACACTGGGTCAAAGTGGCAGAGTACTCATGAATGGATTCATGCCCTTCATCAGGAGGCTTAGGAGAGCTAGCCCCTTCTGCCATGAAATGAAAAATACTTTCTACGAAGGTTTCGCTGCCTGGGTTGACTGTGAGATGTGATGTGGGCAGGGCCTTCGATTTGCTGCTTCCGTGGCATTCCCAAGATCGTGACAATTACAAAAGATAAGAGGTATGTCCAAACGTGGAGGCAGAGATCGGGGCCAGAGACGTAAAATTGGAAACTATGGATGCCATGGTGATGCCCTGGGAAGAGTCAACATGCAGAGGAGTCCAAGAAGAGAACTATGGGAACACCAATGTTCAGAGGTGCAGGAGAGGAAACTGAGTCAGTGGAGAGGGCCTGGCCACCATGGAGGGAGGGCACCCAGAGGAGGGCAGTGTCGTGGAAGCTAAGAAAAGAAACTCTCTGAAGAAGTTAATGATTAGCTGCGTTGAGGAAGGTGAGATCAGAAAAGGCACCAATGGAGAGAGGAGAGGGAGGGAGGTTAGGGAGGGATCTTGGGAGACAGTCAACAATGAGCATACTCTTTACCCCCTGAGAATCCAAACAATACTCATGCAATCATTTAATTCTGGAAAATTCACAATCTAAACATTTATATCACTCTTGGGGGTAAAGTATAGAAGAATCAAGAGACTGGGATATGGGCGATGTGGGGGTGATTCTGGTTTAAGAACAAACACAAATCATATTGTTACTTTATATGCATTTATGATTGCACAATAACTCAACTCCGTAATAAAAATTAAAAGAAAAAGAAAAGGCATCAACGAGTCTGCAAGTCCAAGGTCATGGGTGACCTTGAGGAGAGAAGGGTCTGTGTGCTCACCACAGCCCCACCTGCTCAGCTCTTCTCACCTGTATGTCCCTGCCCGACCCACCTCCCCACCTCCACCCAGCAGGCATCCACTCAGCCAGGGCTGCTTGCCCTGGTGACACTTCCATGATGACAAGGCCCTTCACAGCTATGCCCCCAACATCCGCTCCTGCCCCATTTCCCACACCTGCTCAGCGTCTCTCAAGCTCATTTCTTTCTTGAGCCAGGTGGTCACCACCTGCACAAGTGTGGTCACTGGGCTCTCTCCCGCAGCAGGTGGCTTTCCCAAAGCTTTGCTCCTGTTGGCTGTCTGGGGTCCTCTCCCTCCTCCGCTTGCCTGATGGAAGAGGGTATGGGAGGGGACCCAGCAAGCTGAGTCCAGGAGCCTCATTCTGCTTCATCCACTCCTGTGGCCTGTGTGTTGAAGTTCAAGTTCCTCCAAACAACCCTGCTGGGAGGTGGGGCCCACCGGGAAGCCTTGTGGTCACCAGGCTCCACCTCAGGTAGGGATTGATGCCGTTCTGTGGAGCGTGGCCTGATGATACCAGGGGGCCTCTCAGTTTCCGTGCATGTGTGGCTAGTCCTACTGCTGTTAGGATCCACCACAAAAGCCCCCCTCCACAGGCTGATGCCATGCTCACGGACTCTTCAGCCTCAAGAACTACAAGAAATAAATGTTTTTTCTTGATAAATTACTGAGTCTCGGGCATTCTGTTATAGTGACCCCAAACAGACTAAGGTAACCACTGCTAAGCTTGCTGACTTTAGTAAAGCCTTCTGCTGCTACGGGTCCCAGACTCCTACCCTCTGAAATGAGGGGGCTCATTCGGGTGGTTTTAAGGGCCCCTTATCTGTAATATTCTGACTCTAAGTATGGTGGTACAGTTTTACATTCTGGACATCTACCACCAAACTTGCAGAAAGTGGGCCACCATCCTGTGTTAATTTGACTTGCCCTGGCATCTGGCTCATGGATAAGAAGGTGGCAGGGCTGGCCTGGATGTGGGACCTGCTTTGCTGAGTGGTTTTCTATACCTGTGATGAGAGCTCATTTGCATCTGACAGGTAATCTTGCCCAGGATCCAATACTGGTTAACGGACCCGCGCCGAGTCCAACAAGGACATTTCTGAGTTTCAAAGACTGCTGCGGCCAGCCAAGGCTTTAGAGGCTGAAAGAGGATTTTATTTTAAACCGCTGGTGGAAGCATTCCTCATTTTGAAATGCCTAGTGATGACTGGTTTTATTTTTATATCCACCATTTCCTCACAAAGAAACTGAACAAACAAGCAGATGCCACCCTCTCTCCCTCTCTCTTTTTGGCTTGGGTCCTCCGACACTGCAGTGTTGCTGCACCATCTGCTGCTCCGCAAAGGTGATTAACAAGTGCACACTATTCCCACACGAGGCTGCGTTATAAGGACAATCATGCCAGTAAAACAGAGAGGAAGAGAGAGAGACCGTGGCACACCTGCCAGGCGTCTGCTGTCCCAGGCTCCAGGTCAGTGTGTCGTTGGGGACGCTTGTCAAAATTTAACTTCTAGAAAGGAATTTGAGCGTATTTAAACAAGGAAACGAGATTTCACCTCTCCTGGGAGACCCCAAAGGAGGGCTGAGAAAAATTGCAGGGTGTCCAATATCCTTCCACTCCCAGACCTTATTTTTCTCTGTTAGTTGTATTTTTTTTTCAATTACTATGGCTATTTTAAAGAATGAGAAGTTAAAAAAAAAAAAAGCCATCAACAAAAGCTCACGGAGAAATGGATCCTGCACTAAACGTTGGGTCAGAGGCAGGCGAAATCTGTCATTCACTGAGGGACCTTGAATATGTCAATCAACCTCTCAGACTTGTGAGAACAATAGTAACACCAAGTCCTCGGGGTCAAGACAACAACAAACAAGACAATGAGTTTGGACCAAGAATCACATTCAGGGACCCGCTCATACCAAGCCCCTCTTCAGCGCTAGTTGCGGTTGTTAATGTTTTCTTACCAGGTGAGCGTCTGTGACAGATGGCCTAATCCAGCCTTAGCGGCAGGGAATTAATAACCCTCCTAGCAAGCCCCATATTCTAAAAATGGCAGAAGCACTGTACATAAAAGGAGAGAATAGAAGCATTGATATTAACAAAAAGAAAGTAAGACCTGAAAAAAAGAATTGTGTTTGGGGACAAAAGATAACAATTATAGCCGATACATACACAAAATATATAAATAGCAGCAGCGTCAGGGCTCATGTGGACGCAGAGGAAGGGGCTGGACTCGGAGATGCATCGCTGAAATTTTAAAAGGGAAAAAATGTTTCAAAGATGGGTTGCAATAAGATTAAAATACGAATTGCTGGAATAGAGAAGTAACTTCCTGGGAAAGAAGCCTTCCTTTTTTGGTGTGTTTAAAGTTAGTTAGCACCAGACAGAATGCAGTTCCAGCAATCTGACAGGGGCTCCTAGAAGACAGCGACGTGGACTAGGATTCTTGTGTCTTTGTTCCTTTTGTGGCGGATGGCAGAGGCAGGGCTCATGGAACCTGCTTCTGGTGGCCCAGAGAGAGACAGGCCTGGGAATGTCCTTTTAGGGGCTGCTCAGGGCAAAGTCAGAGGGTTGGTGTTGTTGATTGGTATTTGTTTTTCTGATGGCAACAGAAGATGTCCCTGGTCAGTAAAATTGCAATGTCAATAGTCCGTGGTCCTCTCCTTGCTGGATGGAACTTGATCTTTCTGCAGAGAATGAACCTTACTTAGTTAATATTAAATTCGCCCACACTTGCCACTAGTACTAAATCTCCTAAAATGTCAGCGTGCTGAAGGACACCTGGCTTTTTGCCACCAGCTGGCAGCCAAACCTGGAGCAACAAAAGACACCGCCGTCGGTGGCTTATTTGGAGAGCTTTTCCATCCTACTCCACGGCTCCAATATTGACACTCTCCTCAGTGACAGCTGGGAATCCAGACCACGATGACCCAAATGCGTCCAGTGCTTCCTCAACATCCAGCTTTGAAGTCCATCACCGGTGACAGAGAGTCAAATGCTCCTCCCTGTACCCCATCTTGCTCAGGGACACGCTGTGTCACTGTTCACCAGCTTCTCTGCCTTTCGAAATAACTAGTGGTTAAAGGAGACAGGAAGTCAGTGTGGGTTGATTGACTGAGCACGAGGTGGTTCAGCGAACACTCTTGTAAGAGGAGACCCCCAATTTTGAAGCATGAGTAGGGTTTGCCCTGATTGATGAGGGAGAAAGCGCAATTCCAGTAGACACCTGTAGAAGACTTCATGGTGAGCTCTGACTTCGGTCCCCTGTTCTTGGCTGGAGCGTGTGGGGACATATTGAAAGAGGGTTCCACAGGGAAGCTCATTAGGGCCCTAGATGGTACCTCAAGGAACTTAGACCTTTTCTTGTGCACAGAGGAGGCCGCTGAAGAGTTTTCAGTAGCAATGACGTATTATATCCGCATTTGAGAAGGTTCACTCTGGGGGCCCCAGGGAGGGTGGATTGAAAAGTAGCCAGAGGAATGCAGGGAGCCCAGGGCACTGGTGATTTAGGTCATCTGTTGGAAATGAGGGGGCCTGGCCTGGGGTGGCCACTGTGTGTTGGGGAGTGACAGGGAGGTGGGGGAGGAGGAGTGTCTGACCAAGATAGGAGTGGTTGGCAGGAGGACAGTTTCAAAGTTGGGGGCCATGGTTTGAATTCTGACTGTGCCATTTAGTAGTTGGGTGGCCCTGGAGACATTTCTCTGGGGCAAGATTGTTTTAAAGATTAATAAAGTCACTGCTTTGTATTTATAAAGAGCTCAAGGCTGCTGTGCTGGTTCTGGGAGGGCTGAGGGGAGAGAATCTGCGTTGTCTGTAGTCATTTCATTTGCGTTTGGATTTCCTCTGTGAAAGAGAGAAGTTTAGGGGCTGGAGCGGTGGCTCAGCAGTTCCGGCGCTTGCCTAGCATGCACAAGTACACGGGTTCAAACCCCAGCACCACCTACACAACAAAGTGTCAGAGCAATGAAGGCCACATGAAAAACTAAACAAAATTGATTCTCTCTCTCTTAAAAAAAAATCAATTCTCTAAAGACAGAAGTTTAAGGATAGGAATGCTTTGCATTCGCTTCTGAGTTCCAGTGCCTACTTTGGTGCCCTGCACATTTCCCAATTTAAACCTAGTCACTGGGTTTAATGAGGGCTGCCTTGGAGTGGGGCGGGGAGAAGGAAGGTTGTCGAGATGGCAGAGGGAGAGCCTGGAAAGTGTCCTTGCACAACGCGCTCACTCCATACATCACAACAGAGCAGGTGACACAAGTTCTGAGTGGTGGGGTCATTGTGTGTGTAAGAAGTGGTACTGCTACACGGTGGCAGCACTGGGAAAGCCCATATGAAGCCCAGGACATGGCCACTGGGGACACAGCGTCTGGCTCAGAAGCATTTTGTAGTTCCAGGGAGTTCTCCGGGAGGAGGTGGCAGCTTTTTAAGCAGTGTTCTCAAGGACAACACTTCCCTCCCAACAGGACGTGACTGCGTTTGCAGAACATCCAAACAGTGTGGTGTGTTGGAAATCCTAAAACACCAGCAATGGATGAAAGCTGTAATTTAGATTTTGAATATCACCCAAAGGCCCACATAGTGAGGGCTTGGTCCCCAGTGGGAGCTTTTGGGAGGTAGTAGAGGATTTAGTAAGTGAAGCTTAGTGGAAAGAAGTTGATTGGAGGGCAAGTCCTTGAAGGGGATTCTGGACCTGGACTCCATCTCTTTTGCTGTCTTTTAAGTTGATTATCTCAGGTATTTTGTTGTAGTGATGAAAATCTTACTAATGCAACACACCATGTGTTCAATACTATCTCCCCCTGCCCACCAAGGTCGGTTCAAGTCCAGCCTCATCCTGTCCTTAATCATAACACAAAGATATCTCTAGGAAAACAATAATAGCTAAAATTTGTTGAGCAATGAGTAGAGGCCAAGTACTATTTACATGGATAATCTCATCTGATGTATACCACAACTGTATGAAGTAGATATCCTGGTCACCTGGGTCTTATATTCTTAGAAACTAAGAATACAGGGAGATTAAGGAGCTTGCCTAAAGTCATGCAGCTAAGTGCAAGAAGGTGGGCTCCCACCTAGGGAGGCTAATAGAGGGTCCCACATGCTGAATGAGGAATGCCTACACCCCAAAGCAGCATTCTTAAGAGACTCACTGTAGACATATCATGTGTGCAGCTCTCTCACCACTTTCAGAGGCCCTACTATGCATCTGCAATGTACAAAGAAATTGAGCATGAATGAGGCGAGGACCAGTCCTGATGAGCTGCGTCCATAGACCCAAGTGTTTGTCTCTCCAAGTTGAGACTCTCTTTCTAGGGTTACCCAAGGGTTACCAAAGCCATTCTGGTGACCACACCGTCTTCTGATAAATGGGACCCAAATGCGACATCAATGCCCCGTGGCTGGTGAAAAGGGCCCCAGCTGGGGCCTAGTTAGCATGGGAAGGAGAGGGTATACAGCTGTAGGGACTCCAGGCCTGTCCAGGCCAACAAACCTAAGTAAATGTGACAGGCTTTTTCAGGTGGGGAAATAAAGGACCTCTTTAGGCTGCACCTATCTCTCTGAGTCCCTGCATGTGTCTCCTCCCTACTTCTCAGAAACGCCTTGAAGACAAGAGGTCCTTACAGAGGTGGTACAAGAATTTAGGATCAAGAAGCTAATGACTCACTTGAGGTCACCGGAAAAAGGGTGTCAGATTCCTATCTGGGTTCTGCTCACCCACTCCTGAGTCTCTTCCTCTCTGTCCTCCTCCCCATCTCTATTAAGTCTGCTAATGAAGCAACAGCACTGCTATAGGCAAAGGGCTCTTGAAATGTGGCCGCAGGGAAACCCCAGATGAGGTCCCCATCCTGGAAGGCTTTCCCAGCCAAGCACAGACAAAGCGACAGATGATGTTTGGCCAGCCCTGAGTGGTGCCGGGGGCTCCCTTGAACTTGGAACTGGTGAAGTCAAACAGAAAAGGAGGGGTTGAGGGGCGTTAAGGACAACAGCCAGGGCACGACTTGGAGGATGGAGGCGCGTCTTGAAGTAGCCTGCCGAGAGGGAGGTGGGGCCTTTGCAGATGCATACCCCTGCCAAGGGCCTCTCTAGGGCCATTGTGTCCATCTCCAGCCCTCCCCAGCCCCTATGCAAACCAGGACTCCAGCCATGCTCGCGGATCAATGCCTCCTTGGTTTCTCAGGTGGCT
Organism: Aplodontia rufa; assembly: GCA_004027875.1. Taxonomy (NCBI): domain Eukaryota; kingdom Metazoa; phylum Chordata; class Mammalia; order Rodentia; family Aplodontiidae; genus Aplodontia; species Aplodontia rufa. Next base: position 24,630 of record PVKS010017190.1, on the reverse strand, counting down.
CTACGTCCTTGAACTGCCCTTCGCTCTCCTGTCTACTGGAGAAGAAAAATTTGGCTCAAGCCCCTGATCTCCTAGGAGGGCTTTGTGGATTTCTACAGGCAGAGATTTCTATTTCTCTTTCGTGCTCCATTTGGATCCAGTGAAAATGGTGATGGATTCTTCAGGAATGTGTGTGCATATGAAATATACAGAGATAGGTAATGGACAATAGATGGATAAAATCTCCTCGAATTCTTGTAGTCTCTTTGCATTATGATCCCCATTTTATCCCCAGGCTTCTCAAGCTGAGGCTCAGAGACTCTAAGCATCTTGCCTAAAATGATTTGGTATCTAGATGTAGAGCAAGACTCAAACCACTGTCTCCACTCCCAGGCTCTACAGAAACCTTTCGATATTGTAACGCTGGTTATGAAGAAGAAGTCCAAGGCACGTCTGTTGAATGGAGCTGATTTGAAGAAGGCTGACAATTAGCAGGCTTCGGAGGTGGCTCTCAGACATGGCACTAGGTCCTTCAGAATAAAAGATGAATTGGGCAAGTAGGAGCCAATTAGCAGAGGATGCTACAGCCCATGATAAGGAGCTTTAATTTGATAGGAGACAATTGGGAGTCATTCATCCTGGAGCTCAGAGAAAGGCAGTGACAAGCCCCTAATGACACTCAAGGGCCTTTGAAACCTTTAATTGCTGCCTGCAATTTTGCTATTTCTGAGTAGAGTGGAAGTGACACGGGAGGACGGGCCCAGAGCTCCATATGCCCCAGAATGTGACGTCCACAGCAAGGTCACCGTGGGAGCAGCGTGCCAGCCCTCTGGATGGAGCAGATACTGCAATGGAGACCAGGTCTTTCCCTAAGTCCCCGACCCCAGGTTAAGGCCCTCCCTCCTCCCCTGCTCCATGCTTTGTGTGTCTCTAGGGCTGTAAGTGGGCTCTGGGGACATCACCGTGGCTCTGGCCCTTCTGAAACTTCTGCCCACCACCTCCTCCCCAAGAGCTAAGCCTTGCTGATCTCTGTCTAAAGAGAGAGCTCACAGCTTCCGGACTTGCAATTTTGTAGAGGCAGGAAGCTCTCCAGTCTTCCCCATCACCATTTTAAACATCTGCAAAATCAAGACGGGTGTGGAAAGGAGGAGGCTGTGCGGTTCTGCAGAGGGGGAAGGCAGGGTGGACAGCTCCGTGTTGTTGTCTTATTTTCTCTAAGCTTGGGATGCCTTCGCTTCTTCCATCTGGCATGAAGCCCATGCAGGCCAGTAGCTGGATCTGGGGCCTGTGAGTGGCAACAGCCAGGCAGACTCCAGACTCCGGGGACAATGGCCTTTTCAAGCCACGGAATGCTGCTCAGTGCTGTATTGTTTGCGCGTGATGCAGCTTCTTCACCGCGCACAAACACTCCTCTTTGCACCAGCCCCGTGACTTGATGGTGACTTGTTTAGCGATGAAGATGGTGGGGCTGATTTATGCTGCAATCCTCTCCCCTCCACCACGACCATAAGAAGAAAACAACAAAAAGCCACATAGGAAAAATGAAAGTCAGCCAAAGAGGAACCGCAGATTGGAACACCAAAGTGGGCACCAGGTGCGTTAATTACACTTGATTGCATGTTGGTTTATGGCCGTGGTCACTTGTGTGCTGTGTTCTGGCCCCACAGCATCTGTGCTGAAGGATATCCTTGGTATTTCGTTAAGCAAGATGAATATTGTCCAGATGGTGACTTCATGAGGACACAGCTCATATAGCATTTTCCGGCCCCATCACAGATTTCTGTGAAGGAATCTTGAACGCCTTGCTGAACAAAACAGAACAAGAAAGCTCAAAGCCCTGAGAAGGCTCAGTTGTAAGTTGAAGATTAATGATCTCGTCGGTGACAGGGACAGGAGCCCAAATGGCAGTGAGCTCCCAGGCTGCACACTGCAGATCTCACCAGCCAGTCTCCCTGTCACTTGCACAGTGAGCTGACATCACCCGGAGCAACTCCAATTCACTCTGCAGGGGAAGGGCGTGCTCTGAGCCCGGATAACATGCTGAAGGAAACTGGGTCACTTCCCTTTTTTTTTTTTTAATTAATTTTGTGTGATGACAGGCTTCATCAGCACCTGCTTGGTCAGTAATTTGATTGTGACGGTAACTGAGTGAAGAGAGTGCTGTGGATGTCAGCAGCGAGGGCCAGTCCTCGTGGGTTGGGAGAAAACCAGGGCAGAAGAGAAAACCTCTCTCCTGGGACACCCTAAAAGTCACCCCCATGAGCTTTGGTATTGCTGGTTCACAAGCAGCTGGCCAGCAAATCTGCCCAGACCCGGGCTGCTGTAGTCAAGCTCTTGCTCCCTGACAGTAATGTGTCTCTGATCCACAGGGAGTTTAAAAGGTGGGCGTTACACACTTGTCAATGGTACTTTAAATGCCATAAGCCCGTCTGTAATTTGTGAAATTTCTCCAACCTACACACTTGAGTCCTAAACCCTGAAATAAGGATACAGAGACTGAAGGTCATTTGGCTTCAAAACAAAGTCAGCCTGAGACAGTTCAGAAGCACATAGAGCCAGGGTGAAGCATGAGGGTAGCATGTGTCCGTGTCCCTGAGGTCTTTACCCACATGTCCTCGGTGTCATAAAACCAGCCCAGCAAAACAACATAGTGATGCTGGGTCATTGCTGTTGTTTGTTTGAAGGAATAACAGTAACAGCGATGGAGGTCATTTCTTGCACACCCACTATGTGTAAGACTCCCTGCTACCCATGTCTCCATCAGTACCCTCAGCCCAACTGAGGACATGGGTCCGGTCATCAGACCATCTGCTCCACCGCCTATCACTGTGTGACCGTATGCAAGCGACTTAACCTCTCTCAGAGTTGCTGTCCTCAAAGGTGAAATGGGAACAGGAAGAGAAGCTGGTTCATTAGTTGGTGAGGACTCAATGTGAGGGTGCTTTGAAAGCCTGGTGAGGAGCCGGGCACATGGCCAATGCTCCGAGAAGCCGGAAGCATTATTGCCCTGTGTGCGTGTTCGTGGAGCCCTCCGAAGGTGCGTGGTTCCTAGGCAGGAAAGGGAGTGGGAAGCCAGGCCCTCCCAGGCGATTGCCTCCTACTGATGCAAATTCATGGCACAGAGCCCAGGGCCAGCAGTGCCTCCTCTGCTGGCATGCCTTAGCCGGCCAGGCTTTGGCAAACAGCCCACCAAACCCATAAAACAACCTCTATTGTTTCACTGGAGGCTTTTGATCCCCCAAATAAAAAACTACCACCCTCCCTGGCCCACCCCCAAAACAGAACCAGCTCCAGGAGCTGGCCCTTCCAACTAGGAACCCAGCACAGCAGCGGGAGACTGGCAGGTGACTCAGCAGAAAAGGACCTGCTGCTCAGAGCCCGCCCAGCCTCCAGCCAGCTGCCTCCAGAAAAGGAAGGCCTCTGTGAGGCAATCAGAGGGATACTGCTCAGGTCCCCTGGGTGCACACTGTCCTTTGTCCTCCTGGACTTTAGTCAGGAGCCGCCCATGTGACACTTCAGCTGGCAAAGCGGCAGGCTGGGCCTGGCTGAGGAGGCAGGAACCCCCACTCTGCGGGCACGGCCCACACTTCCGCAGACCTGGCCAGGCTCCAGAGTCCCTGTCCCAAGTTCTTTGTAGGCACTAATTCAGTGGTTCCCAGACATAGGAGTGAGTTGTTGTCTATTATCATTCCTATTTTGAAGATAGATAAACTGAAACTTCGATAGGGCAAACCTCGGTCTAACACAACCATTAAGCATGGCTGCTAAGCAGGTGGACACAGAAGCAGGGTCCCTCCCACTGCTGCATGTTACACCCTGTTTCCCGGGAGCTCAGAGATGAAGGCCAACATTCCAGCAGCCTTTTCCCTGGCTCTTTTGCTGTGTTCCTTCGCTGCTCAATAACAGATCTCACTGTTTCTCTTTGCTGTCACTATGCTAGCTGGTCCTCCTTCTACCCGGGGTCTTTCACCGCTCAGGCTCACATGTGATGCTCCAGCACCAAGTCCCTCCTAAAGGACCCCGCACCTACAGGCTGCTCCCACAGTGCCTTGCCTTGTGTTGTCCTTACCACCCACAGCCCCTCTCTTCTCCAGGTCTCTTTATTGGCAACTGCTCCAGTAGGACCTGCCACCTCCAGGAATCCATTCCTCTGTCGTTAGCTGTATGAAGTGGCTGGTGGAAGCCCACAGAAATATCCAGTGGGTATCTCTAGTGTGGTACTCGAGGACAGAGAACTGGTCTAAGATTCTGCATCTCCTGTGCTGGGCACCATTTCTGACATCTGCAAGGAGATCAGTGAATGCTTGGTACACAATGCAGACAGATGTTCACCCCCCCGACACCAGCATGGTCCAGTGCTGATCGCTAGAAGGAGGGAACATAGCTTGTAGTTGTCAACACACTGCCCTCCAAAGACTTCCTAGTGTGACCTTCCCTGGTTAGTTTTGAGCAATAAATTGTGAGTGGAGGTAACTTACATCATTTCCAGTAGGGCATTCAATTATAGGGACAAGAACCCCAGAGTAGCATTCCTCAAACATGGTGCCAGCACCCAGGAGACAGTGGCAGCTCCATCAGCCCAAGTCCCCAGGTGACTGACAGGAGTGGATTTCAGTGATGGGCATGCAATGTGGCCAAGAAATAAATCTTTGTTGTTTTAATTTTTTGGCATAAACTATTGTATCTTGAAGGAGCTAACTTGAATCTGTTATTGACTGCATAAATGTTGTCAAGGACATTTGCCAAATGCGGTCTTTCAGGTGGACGTTTAGCTGCGACATCACATGCTAACAGGAACTAGCAGAGTTGAACGAGTGATGGAGAAACACGGTTGTATAAGTCCTGTGTATTTCTACCCAGTTCATTTATGTTCGTGATCACGCTCCATGCTTTTATGTCTTTCGCTCCTCACCACAAGCCTGGGCAAGACAAAGGAGATATAATGTCCATTGCATCTGTTACGGAGAAAACCATGGCTCAGAGAAGTTACAGGCTTAAGGTCACCGAGCAGGAAAAGTGGAGCAGGCATCAGAAGCTGAGTTTTCTGCATCTCAGCCTGGGACTCTTCTTCCTGAGCCAAACTCCAGATACCTGGAATTTAAAATTTTATGATCGATCTATCAGGTAAAATTTGAATCAACCCATTGGAAAAAAATCAAATTCTAAATCCCATGCTAAGGGCTTTGATAGCTTGTTAGAAACACAAATAGTAAGAAGTACTATTTTTTTTTATTAAAGAGAGAAGGATAGTGAGAGAGAGAGAGAGAAAATCAATTTTTATTGAGTTTTTCACATGGCTTTGGTTGCTCTGACACTTAGTTGTGTACATGGGTGCTGGGGTTTGAACCCATGTATTTGCTCATGCTAGGCAAGCACCGTAACCACTGAGCCACTGCTCCAGTCCCCAAGAGGTACTTTTTGTTATCATTTTTGCGTGGTCATTTTTATAACAAATGCCAAAATGGTAAATACCATGAAATTAAAAGCTGCCGTTTGGTTGGGGTGATGGATGGTATATGTCCCGAGCCCCAACAGGGGCCTTTAGCAGAGGCTGCTGTGAGGGGACTTGAAAGAATGCCGAGGCCTCTAACCTGGTGCCCAGCTGTCTTAGCATGCAGCACCCAAGCCTTATCATTTCTCCTGGGGTCACCCACATCTTGAATCAAGCTGGTGGTCCTCCAACACCTCTTGGAGCCTACAGGGCTTTGGACAGATGTCCACCTGCATCAATCCTAAGTGACGCTCACTCGTTTAAGTGTCAGAGGTGGGGACACTGGAGCAACAGTGCTTCTCCCGCAAGTGCTGCTCCGTTCATGTTGTCTTTGGCTTCAGATGCTGGTGGCCCGCTGTCCCTCTCTCCTCCCTGAGCCTACCATTTGTGTTCACCCTCGCCTCCTCTCCTGAGTGACGTCTTGCACTAGGTGAGCCTTACCTCTTCCACCACCCTGCCAGGGGGGTAGCTGCTCAGGAAGGACCTAATTTGGCAATGTCGCTGGGATACAGGAGAACTCTTAGAAGAAATTGAGCCCTGTTTAGAGTCTGAACTTTATAAAACGATTCACTTCCTTCACTGTTCCTTCCTCCCTCCCTATTCTTCTTTTCTCTTCTCTCTCTTGTTGACTCCACTGGCATCATAATAACATGGGTATTGGTTTCTGGTGCATGGTCAGGTGTTTGGGGTCAGCTGTGCTCTTGGCTGTGGCCTACCTTGCATTTTATTACTGTTTGAATGGTAGGACCTTAAGCAGAGACTCAGGGTCAGAAACCGGGATCCAGAGGAAAGGGCCCACCTTGCCTTGAGCGTAGGACAGGCCCGACTCCCGAGTTCTATGTTGCTGCCTGTGGCCGCTTTAAGCTAGGATCCCCCATGGGGAATTAGAGCCCAAACGCCTCAGTGGCGAACTGTGATTGGTCCAGAGAGTCCTCTGCGTCCACTTCCCTGTGCACCCCTTGGCAACAATAAAGAGCTGATTGCCATTTAGAGACCTGTCACCTAAGTCATCGAGTGCTGTTCTGTTCAAGATAAGGAGCATCTTCAGTTACACTCTCTAAAATGATTTCAGTATATTTATCTTTATTCCTTACTAGATTTTAATGATACAATTCCTACTTCTAAGGCTAATAGATGATATACATAGATAGACAGGGAGAGAGAGTCCTTCCTAAGTGTGAGTCTCTGTGCTATGAATCGTACATTCCTCATCTTCATTCATCCTCACAAGCACCAGAAGAAGTGACCATGGCTCTCAGGCCCCAAGGGTTAAGCACACCCTCTAGGTTCACCTCATGTCCTGCCATTCCTGCAAACACACCCAGCCACAAACCCAGCTGGCTCCTCTTCAGGGCTTCCCTTCAGCGTTTCCAGCTTCCATCACTCCCACTGGCCACCCACGCTTCACATCTTGCCCTTGTCCTCAGCTCCTCTCTGCCTCCCACCCCATCCACTGAGTCACTGAAGTTTGTTTCTTCCTTTGTGCAGTTCTTCACTCCCCCCTTCCTCAGTTTCACTGACCCCTCCCAACCCCGTGCAGGTCCCCATGATGTCACGTCTGGGTACTTTAATTGCATCCTTCTAATTGGTTTCCCAGGTTCCTCCCAGCACCCTCAGCTGAGGACTTGATTCATCTCCCCAGAACGCAAATCTGCACATCAGCTTCTCTGTTCTGAGTCTCCAGAATTCACTGCAAGAATCCTCATCTCCTGCCATTGTTTCTCCAGTTTTCCACAAGGTTTACCTGTAGCGAATGGCCTTTGTTCCTTTGTCCCCTTGTGGATATTCTACGCCTCCTTCAAGGGTACAGTGTCCTCCATGGAGCCTGCCCCATGATCCTTTCTAGATTATCACTTTCTGAACCCTGTTAGGTCATCTGGACCACATGTTTGGTTCAAAACTGAGGATGCCTTAGCGTCATCGTTTCCATGACAATGTCTGGGCTGAGCTGCCAGCTTATAAACTTAGTGGACTGTAGATGCGGCCAAACTTTAATGTTGCAGACAATTTTCAAACAAAATTCTTTGTTGTAAAAACCATGCGCCTGATATGCTCACTTTGGGGGAGAGTAGATGAAGATCTACATGTCTTATCTCTAGTGTCTTGTTCACAGATATGAAACCAAGACCGTTCCATCTGACTAGAGCTTTTGCAGCTATTTAGCTACATGAACACCTCTTGCCTTCTCTCAGCCTCTTCCTGAAAATGGTAAATTAAGTTAGATGAGTGGTTATCAGAATAGAAACCCTGGAATTCACAGGGCTTTGGAAACCATTTCAGGAGTACTGCAGGGCAGAGGGCATGCAACCAGGGTTGATTAGGAGCCCCCATCCTTCAGATCCACCTACTTCTTCAGAAATGCTCCTCTTGGAATATTTCGCAGGTTTATGTTTGAAAACATTTGAAAATTACGGAAATAGATGGCTCATAAAGGTCTGATTGTTCCCATTCTGTAGGAAAAGATGAGTTTTTGTATTAAGGACTCATGGCTAAGAAGTGGTAAGCAAAGTTGAGATGGCAGTTGAAGTCCCTGTGACCTGACAGTTCACCACATTTTTCAGTTGTCTAGGGAGAAAGGTAGTAGATGGACCATCTTCTACACCTTCCCCTTTGCCTGCTTGGTGAGAAGAAGATAATGCAAATGACAAAGTAGTGCATTGTGACCTTTCAAAAATTGTTAGCTAAAGGTGGCTTAGCCAGTTGGTCAACCTTCCTGGCATTGGCAAGCTTTGATAGGGATCTCTGTAACACCCATGACTGGTGAGTGCCCTACCCTCTCTGACTGCATTGTCTGGAGGCTGGCAGAAAACTGGGCTTATGAGAATTTATCTAGACCTGACCATTCAAGGCCTTAGTTCTCCTTGCAGTATCACTGACATCTCCAACAGACCACAAAGTGGCTCAGAGCTTGGTATTGAGCTGAGTCCCAAAGAACATTCCCTAACCTAGCCCGTGAAATCAGATACAAGAAGCAGGTGTCTCTAGCCAGTGCATTCTTATACGTAACTGAAGGAATGCAAGACTTTATTGATTCTGAGAGTTACCAGAGTGTCATCATCAACAATTAAAAAAAAAAAGCCAAAACAAAACAAAAAGGAAAAAAAAGAAAAAACGAACATGAACCAACTGGCCAATTCCATGTAGAGAGATTTGGATATCTCCTGAGTGTGATTCTAAATAGCTGGACCATTTGCTTTCCTACCTTAATCACAAATAAAACCAGACAATAAAATCTGGAAGTTCCAGGGTTGGAGCAGTGCCTCAGCATTTAGGGCACTTGCCTGACATGTGCGAGTACATGGGTTCAAACCCCAGCACCACGTACAAAACTATGTGTAAAGGCAACAAAAGCCACACGAAAAACTATTTAAAAGTGGATTCTCTCTCCCTCTCTCTCTCTGTCCCGTCTCTCTTTAAAAAAAAAGAATCTGGAAATTCCTTATATCTTATTCTGCCAAGATGTCTGAGAAGGGCTTGTCCAACCATCCAAGGGAACCCATCGAAAGATGTTCCCTTCTGGTAACAAAGGTTACCATGTTAACTGTGTCCCATGGCCTGATTAGGAACCAGATCAGAACTTAGCAGAATCTGCTCCACAAGGCTGATTCAGAAGCCATGACATCATTTCACACAGAGGTGGCGAACTTGATTTTGCTACTCTTGAGGTTGTCATGGAAATTACCACCATCCTTGATTCCCATCATTTTTTTTAAAACCAGGACAAAGGAACTGGATGAAAGGGGAAATCAGATCTTTATTAACAGAAGAAACACACACACACGCACACAGTTGGACATTTCAGAGGTCAATAAATTTAAAAAATTTTAAAAAATGACAACATTCTTTGCCATGTCCATGTCCTCCTGCTCATACTTCAAAGATCTTCCCTTCTCCCCAGCACATTCTCCAATGGCCTCAGCTTCCTTACTCTTGTTATTTTACCTCCTGATGCAGAGTGGTGTGATATTGAAATCTCCCAGGTCTGCTCCTTGGGCATAGATAATAACTCTTCGTCACTGGTGTTCCGCCTTTCTTCTGAGACTTTCAATGGCTGAAAACAAGGCCTTACAGAATGGGATAGCAGATGCTGCCAAACTTCTATTTTCCCAGAGGAGGTGACATCCTAGTGGAAGACCACAACTCCTGTTTTATTCATTTTCAAAGCCCATCTTGATAAGTTGTCATTATGTATATTTCAAAGTGAAAAGGGGGGGGGGGAAGTTCTCTAATGGTGTCCTAAGAATATGCAATGATACGAAAGAAAAGTGAGGAAAGAAAGACAACGGTTAGAAAAAATGCTCACACTAGCTCATCCCCTGTAGCAGGAGCTTGAGAAACAGGTTTTCCCCTACAACATCTGGAGTTTGCAAACCAATGTAGAAAACCAGATGTGGCCCCATCTCCTGGCAGTCTGAAGTAACAGCAATAGTAATTCTGATTTTTTTTTGGGGGGAGGGGGATGTGGATTGTTTTGTTTATATTTGAAGGTATTGTCCAAGGTTTGTCTTTTCGTGACATTTTTTTTTGCCATCAGAAAATAACCGTTGCTTTGTCAATATTTTAATTCCCAAAACAGAGGCATGGAACCCTCCCATGTGGACTTCCAGGGAACCGGGAATTTCGCAGGAGGCATATCACACATCTGCCTGTAGACAGACCAGATTTGGGTCTGGAAGTCTGTGCATCTGTGACTGCCTTCTGTACCGAGAAGTGGACAATGCCATTTGTATTGGATGGTTGAAACAGACACCAAGACTCAGCTCTCTCATCAGCAGGTGCTGGTGACAGCCTCCATCCACAAGTCCGGCATCACTGTACAGTTCCCTGAGCTCTGCAGGAAGGATGGGTGACATGTGTAAGGCAGGACTCTCGCCTGCTCTCAGCAATGATTCAGGTTCCCCAGGACAAACCCTCAAAGGGTCTAGATTCACCCGGGGCTCAATTTTGATCAAGAATTCCATGGGATGTTTGTGTGGGCCAGCGAGGATTACAGATGAGAGGAGCAAGGACAGGAAGGCACGATGATGCTTTCTTCTATCCTGAGATAAAATTGAGGTGCAGTGGAGAGTGAGCAGCAGTGGCTTGAGCCTGAGTCCACCTGCTTGGTTTTCTTCCTCTGAGGGGTCTGGGCCCCCAGGAGTGCCTGGCTGTAATCGAATGAACCCAGATCTACCAAAGTCCTCCCCACTGAGGTGGATCTGGGTGGGAAGCTTAGCAAAGTCTCCTTCCTCACAAGAGTTCCAGATGAGGGTTCCCGATGTCCCATGTCAATGGAGACTCGTGCAGAGATCAGAGAGTAGCAATATTCTACACTCTGAACTGGGATGGTCGAGCAGGATATTAACTACCTACGAAGGCTATAAAACCAAGGGTCTCTTTGTTCTGAAGCCAGGTAAAACCTCTCACATTCCACATCAAAGTACAAACTGAGAGGTAAAAACAGCACCTGCTTATGACATCTTGCAGAAACAGTAAACAGCCCAGCTCTCCCCTGTCTCCTTCACTCTGCCCAGCTTTGGCCTGGAACAATTTCCTTATTTCTCTCTAGCTTCTGCATATGAAAAAAGTCCACCCTTGCCTTTCTGAGTCTGACTTATTTCACTCAGCATCCATCCATTTACCATCCAATGCCATCTTTTCATCTTTTCTTCTTTGCAGCTGAGCAAGTTTTTGACTGTAGCTGTCTGTTAACTTTGTTAGTGGTTGCTGTAAGCACTACGGTACACATATATAACTTATCACAGTCTACTGGTTAATGTTCCATCAATTTCTTTTTTTTTTTAACACCAGGGATTGAACCCCAGGGCTGCTTAACCACTGAGCCACATCCCAGCCCTGTTTATATTTTATTTCGGGACATGGTCTCACTAAATCGCCAAGGGCCTTACTAAGTTTCTGGGGCTGGCTTTGAACTCACAATCCGCTAAGTCTCAGCCTCTTGAATCGCTGGGATTACAGGTGTGCACCATTGTGCCTGGCTCCACATTCCATCAATTTCCATCAAGTGTAGAACCCATGCCTCCATTTAAGTCCCTTTACCACCTGCCCTCAGTTTACAATGCAATGGCCTTATGTATTTTTCCTTCATTCACTGAGAACCACTTCAGATAGTTCCAAAGACAACTCAAGGGTACAAGGGAAATCTGCTGGATTTGACCACTAAGTCTTTTGTTCTTTCTTCTTTCTAATGTTTCAAGATTTCTCCTCTTACCACTTTTATTATTATTTATTATTATTTTACTTGGTGAAGTTCCTAAGAAATTTCTTTTAGGATAGATCTTCCAATGACAAAATTTTCTGAACTTTCTTTCATAAGAGTGCCTTAATTTACTCTTTACTCCTAAAGAGGATTAAATTAGAATATAGGATCAACAGGGTTCTTTTGTTGTTGTTTTTTGTTCCAGCACTTGAAAAGTATTATCTTAGTCTTTTCCAATAGGGTTGGGGGAGGCACTGCCCTTATTTTCCTGTGACATGTGGTGGGAGTTGGGTGATTTGGTCTGAACATTTCTATTCCTGCTGGCTGTCTTGTCTCTGGCACTTGGCTGGAGAGAGCAGGCTTTTCCTTGGACTGCTTTTTCCTGCATCCATTGGCTTTGCCAGCAGGTCAGCTTCTCCAGCACCCAACCTGTGATACATGAGGCAAAAGGAAACCCAGGAAACTCACCACCATATCATTTGTTTGATCTCGAGGTCCCTAGAGAGGCTGCCTTCTCCTCTCTCCCCTTTGCTGATTTTTCTCACGTTGTTCTACCTATCAAGTTTAGGTTTTGAGCATTACATACAGTAGAATCAGAAAAGTGTATCTTCTCTATCTTTCCAGAAATAGGAACTCCTACTATCTTTAAAGCTGCACTCGTTCTTCTTTGTCAGATGTAATGTCTACGTTCTATTCTTATCAGTCCTGTTGCCAAAGTGTTCCCAGCCACGTCTTGGTTGATTGAACTCCTTCAGTGGCACAGGTTGCTGCTCCGTTGCTGCAGTGCTTTCTTGCTGTTCTGAAAAGGTCTGATGATGAACTGGTTAGCTTACCTAAGTTACTCCATCTTTTTGTCTGGAAGACTCAAAGATTTCTTCCTTTTCTTTAAATGCCACTCATTTATCCAGTCCATGTCCCAAAGTCACTAATATCAGACCAATGTTTTCTAGTACCCTTTGGAAGCTATTATGTGAAAATTTAGCTTTTCTTTTACTTCTGGAACTTTCCTGGATTTAGGTTTAAGTGTTATTTCTATTCTATTGTTTTGACTTTCATCCTTGGTGATGCCAATTATATATTGCTGTTATGAGTGTCTCTTACACCTGCTTTAACAATTCCTTTGCATTTCTACCATTTTCCCTCTGACATTTTTAATGTGTTCCCCATGTCAGTATTAGTCATTTTAATTTTTTGACTGTTCACCTACTTTTTTTTAAATAGAAGGACAGTGAGAGAGAGAGAGAGAGACAGAATCAATTTTATTTAGATTTTTCACGTGTCTTTTTTGTTGCTCTGACACTTTGTTAGGTACATGGTGCTGGGGTTTGAACCCACATACTTGCACATGCCAAGCAAGCATTGTATCCACCAGGCCACCACTCCAGTGCCTCATCTACTTTTTTTCTATACTCTTTATTAAGTTTTTATTTGAGTCTATCCTCCTCCTGGGTACTTTTAATTTAATCTTCACTATAGATATATTTTTATCTTATGTTCTATTTCTTTCCCAATCCACTCTTACTCACTTTTGTGTCTTTGTGGATTTTGCATGTTTTTTGTTTATTCTGTTCTTTCTTTTTTGGTCTGATTCTGTTCTCAGTTTATATATGTATATATATATATATATGTATATATATATATATATGACTTGTGATTTTTTAAAAATATTCTCAAATCGACTCACTTTACAGTGCCATTTAAAGATGTCGTAGATTCTTCTGCACTTTGATTGGATTTCCTGGTGAGAATTTTGATCTACAGAAATGCTTTATTCTCTTTGTCTCAATATTTATATTTGTTTTAAATGATCTGGTCTGCTTTTCTTGATTACTATTTCCTTCCTTAATGGGGTTCCTTGCTTCTCCCCTTTCTTTCAGCTCTTCTCTCTCTGAGCAATTTCTGTCACGGATGATTGAGGCAGGAGGAAAAGAGGGCTATTTTCCTTCACTGGTTTGTCTCCAAGGGGTGGCACCTCCCCCTCCCTCCTACCCAGCCCTAACTCCTCCAGAGTAATGTTTTTCAAATGCTGCTGCCTCCATTCTGTCACGCACAGAAGACCCCTTCCTGTGCCCACTGCCATGTGCTTCTAGAATACAATTTGCATTTTGCGTTTTAGCATTTCATGTTGGACGTTCTATCTCTGGATTTCTTTGGCTCGTGGCTTATCTTAGTTCACTTTTCCTGGAGTCTTGCAGTCTTCTACTCTCTGAGCCACAGGCAGGGTCATCTTCTCCTCTGCTTGCAAGTAAATTGGAGGCTATGATATCTTTGTTTCCTAGTAACACAAAAAGCAGGATTGTGTGTGTCTTTCTTTGTTCTTCTTGTTGATTTTATTTTTTTTCTTGGAGGGTGTGGGGCAATTTTGACATCTCCATTGTCTTTTAAACCCAGAAGTCTCCTCTGTCTGGCTTTATCTCAATTAGGCAGCTGAGGGAACCACTCACACCTAGCTCTAACCCTTCCTCAGTTACAGGTTTGGTGAAACTAGGTGCCTGAGTTTCAGTTGTCTATTTCTCTTTACTATTTTTATTTTTCTCACAAAGACATATGTTCTCAATGCTTTTGTCCACTACGAATGAAAATCCTATTGACTATGCAATAATTTCATTATTGATTTAATTGTAGCCTCTGATGTCCCATCAGACAGCAGTATTAAAACGTAGCTGATAAAATAACCACCAAGCAAATAGGCTTTCATGAAGTTAGAGCCGAACGCTTGGCAGTAAATATATGATATTCACTAAAATTATTTAATACTAAAAATAGCTTTTGAATCCTACTTATTGCTGTTATGAGTGTCTCTGCATCAATAGTTCCCCAAGTTAGGAATCATTTCTTACCCATTCAAACTCATTTAATCAGCAAGCATTCACAGAAGACGTGAAGGTCTTTATAGACTAGAGAAGACGGATAAGCATCAGTTACTGAACAGGATTAAAAGCCCTTTGGTAAATGTCTACTCATGGTAGAGTGGGGACTAAAGAGGACAAGGATCAAAGCTGCTTGGGTGAGTCAGCTCATGATGGACGCCAGGTCTTAGGAGAATGAGTAAGGAAATTTGTCAATATCAACTTATCCCACTATGCAGTGTCTCTCAAACAGCCTTTCCAAAGAATGAGCAGCACCGTGAGAGTGAGCTCCACATCTCACTCCTCAAACACACGCAAACACACACATGTGCACACCAAGAACAAGGAAAGCATGCAAAGAAATAGTCAGATGCACTCTGTTCTTTTTTATACGATAGCTTGATTATGGATGTGTCAAAATCATCCAGGGAGATCTCTGTTTTCAAAATGCCCAACCAAGAGGCCTCTCTGCTCATCATCTTGCATGGCTTTCAATATGGATTGAGATGTCGATGCAGTTCCATATGTGGAGAGGACGCACTTGTCTACTGCTTTAGACATCCTCGAGGAGCAGAAGACATCTCCCTCAGACAGTGATAAGTAAAATGCCCTACAGAATGCAAAGCCCTGGTGGTCACAACACCTTTGAGTAATTCCACGGTAAGACATGAAAGACTTCAGTTTTCAAAGAATAGATTCGCATCCTCTGTGATTCAGGATAGGAGGCCATTTTCCCAGCCCTCTGTCCAGCAATTCCTGTTAACAATACCATTAACCACTCTTATCCAAAGAAAACTAGAAGTCATAGCCCCTAGTGCTTCTTTCTTCCAAGGAAATACAACCCCACTGAGTGAAATGTCATTTCATTCCACAGTGTTCGATCAAAGGGTACAAAGAGTTCTTTGAGAAACCTGTCTTAGGAGGATAGGTCAGCCTTTGGCCACCTTTCACCATACCACCACCACATCCCCACTTCATACCTATGTCCAGACTAGAAGTTATTGACTTTTATGAGTCAGTCTTCAAGTTTGGCAAGAACAGCTTCAGTGGGATGGTGAACAGGGTGTGGGCATATGTCCCAAGAAAATCTGTGTTTCACACAGTGCTTAGTATTTCAGAATGGGGAGCGAGTTTTTCAGCTTCTGGGGTGGATGAAACTTGGTGGAGGTAGGGTGTGGTTGGAAGAATCAGAGTCATGTTAAATAGTGGGAAGTGCCCTCCCCATTGAAGCCTAGATCTTATGTTATGGGTTTGTCTGCAGCTATAG
This sequence comes from Aplodontia rufa, assembly GCA_004027875.1. Lineage (NCBI taxonomy): Eukaryota > Metazoa > Chordata > Mammalia > Rodentia > Aplodontiidae > Aplodontia > Aplodontia rufa. Next base: position 8,845 of record PVKS010017190.1, on the reverse strand, counting down.
CCTGTCTTACCAAACTGCTTGTGGTTTTTTTGAAGAATCGTAAGATGGCATATAGTATTCCTCTGTCTTTTTTTGTCCAGTTTCAAATCTGTCAGAATTTTCATTGCTAAGTGGAGAAATAATAAAAACATGGGAATAAGTAGCTATCCATTTATTAAGCATTGGCTAAGAGCTAGCAAAGTGTGGAGTTCTGGGAAAATATCAAGGATGAGACAGTCCTCGCCCTCTTTAAATTCCCACTTGGAGTGGCAGCTGTACAAAGGGGATTATAAAGCATTCAGAGTCATTGCAGATCTCTAGGAAGAAATACAGATAGCCAAAATACAGAGCAGCCCAGTAATCGCCTAAGATCCCCAACTTACTCCCAAGACTCACCACAAGCCACTTTCCCTCTTACTCACTTTACCTATTTTTTCCATGTTTATCACCTATTTGATGCTTCAATCTGTGTCTGAAGTCCCCTTTCCAGCTTTTGGGAAGTCTGCCTTCGGTTCTTGGCTTTGGTGTCTACTTAAAGAGACCTGCTTTAATGACTACGCTACCTGGAATCCATCTTAAATCACCACAGACTCAGAAAGTAGAGTTTTATTTTTATTGTATTAATTCTTATCCAAATATTTTAACACTGTCAATGAAAAACAGTACCAGATACTTGTTAAAGGCTGAAAGATAGATTTTATCAGCCTAACAAAGAAGGGGAATGATACTGTATAAACTGAACTCAACTCTAGCCAAGATGAAGGTGGCTGAGGTTGTAAAGGGAGAATAGGGTAGGAATAGACGGGGATTTTGAAGAAGGGTAAAAAGGAACTAAGGGAACTAGAGGAGGCTAAAGAAAAATGGAAAATTACAGAAGGGGATATATGGAAATATCTGAAAATACCCTGAAAATGGTTTGGTGATGTGGGTTGGGACAATGTTCATTTTTAGCATTTCCATTGTGTTTTCTTTATCAGAACTCAGCCTGCAGGCTGAGGCCATCTTTTGGGACATGGCCTTGTGTGGGTGGAAGCCTGGCTGAAGTGTAGTCAAGTCTCTTAACACAGAGTTCTGGCAAGTTCTTTGTGCACTCTTCAAACACATACATTTCAGCTTAGATTTTATTGTTATTTTTATCTAGCTTAATTGGTACAAGTTCTTCCCAAATTGAACAAAACCTAACCATGTTTTAATTTTCCCTTTTTCCATGGTCTACTTTCACCTACCATGTGGGAGTCATCTGAAATTTATTTATCAGACATTTTCATAAGCCAAACATTGTTATAATTAATATATTTTACTGCTTATATTTTCTTCTTTTACCATATGCCTTTTACCATATATATTTATTTTGGTTTATTTTTCCAAGCAAAACTTCTAGTTAGAGTTCAAAGGGAATCAAATTATGTGTATCCAAGCCAATGATAACTATTTTGCCCTCCCATTTGGATTAAACGATAGCTTGGCTGGGTATAGAAATCTGATACTGTTATATTTTCTTCTTGCTTCCAGCTTTGTGAATGAGAAGATTTATGCCAATATGATTCTTATTCTTCTGTAGGCAGACTTTTGGAAAATTTCTTATCCAAAAGGTTGTTCAGTTTGGTGATCTGAAATTTTTCCATAATATGTCCAGATGTGGATCATTTCATATTTCTCCTGACAGAACCTAGAGGTTCTTGTCAATGTGAATACTCACTTCTTCAAATTTGTTGTTTGTTCTGTTTGTTTTTACTATTTTTTCTATTTATTCCATGTCCTTTTCTTCTAGAGCCCCCCTTAGGACTTTTGAATTCTCCTTCTAGCTTTTTTTTTTTTTTTCATGTTTTCATCTTTGCCATTTGTTTTGTGTTTTCTCTGAAAATTATTCAAGTGCTCCTTCAGTGACCAGTTATCCCTCAGTTCCATGCATTCTGACATTCAATACAGCTACAAATTTTCTTTTTATTTTCTATATCCAAGATCTCTAGTTGGTTTTTTAAATGTGAATGCTTTGTTCTGTCTTTTCTCTCTAAGTGTCCTATGTTCATTTGATTTTCTCAGTTCTCAAAACCTAGGCTGTCTCTGTTATTAGATTGCCTTTCTCAATGTTTGACAAGTCTTAATTTTGTACTGATTTTTGTATTTGTTAGTTTCTGCTTAGCCACTTAACACCTAAGTTACACTGTCTATTTCCACTGATGAGAAGCAAAAGATATTTCTCACTGGTGTGGTCAACAGCTTGTTCTCTGGTCTATGAAACTCTTTGTTCCTCTTGAGAGCATCCGGTTTCTCAGGGGGTTATCCTGCCTCTCAGTCCCAATGCCTGTATTTATTGCACTCCTCCATGTCCCTCACAAGTGTGGGTTGTGCTGAGAAGGGTAGGGGTGCAAGATGTTTCTTCTATGCTGCTGACTTGTAGAAGTCACCTTGACAATTGAGAGTTCCCTAGAGCTTGCTCTTGCTATAGTATCCAGCCCTGAGCATTGAGTCAGACTATCTGAAGCCACTCACAAGTGGAAGCAGGGACCTCCTGAGTATATTTATGGTTCATCAATTATATATACCCCATCTGCCTCAAGCCTCTCAAGAATTCTTAAAATTTCTGGTCTGTGGAGAGTGTTCTTATTTTACATCAATGTTATGGATACTTTTGTTCTATGTATTCTGGGTAAAAAAATGACATTGTAGCATATGTTTCATTTATCATCTTAATACCATTCTCTTGTGGTTAATGAACTTTTTTATTCATAACTGTGCAAGAGCTTCTTAGTATACATTTATCAGCACACATGTGATTAATGTTGCAATGAAAACAATGGGACAACGCAGAGAAACCACGAAATTTTTAAAAAATGTTCCCAGAAAGGTGTCTATGTGCTATGTGTACTTTAGAAAATTATTCTTGTTTTTAAATGAGAATTTATTTAATCTAGACTTGTAATTGAAAAATTAAATGCAAAGGGACTAAACACAATACTCCCTGCCTCAGCCATGAGGTCCTAATGATGGAAACAATACAAATGCCAATTATTCTCCACAACGTTGCCTATCTGTATGCTGTTCCGGTCCATTTCGATCCCATTAACCTCCTGGCTAAGCCAAAAAGGTAGAAGGAAGGGAAAGAAGGGAAAGAAAGTGGAGCTATATGGGACGTGACTTGTGTGATGTTTTCATTGTGCCCGGCAATATTCAAACAGCTGGTGTTGATTTGTCCTGACCAATCATAGCCTGGATGTTTAGTTATTGGGCATTCTTTTCCTTTCACAAATGAGAAAAACAGCAGCTCAGAGCAATCCAGTGGCCTGTCCAAGTTTCCAGTGCCACTCTCAGGTTTGAAGCCAAAATCTTTTGAAGGGTCAGTGTCCTACAAAGACACAGACCATGTGCTGACGTTAAGATAACTGAAGGACTTACAAAGTCATGGAGATGTGGGGAAAGCATAAGGGTTCATGCAGTATGCTGCAGTGAGTGCCACTGAGGCAATAACCACAACCAGACTGACAGAACCAGGGCAAGAAATGGTGACATCATGGGCTTCTAGTCTTTTGTCACTCTGATTAGACCCCAATTTGTCCTGTCTTGAAATAATGTTTTTAAATGAATTTAATAACATACTTAAAATTACCCCAAAAAAGCTAACTATGTTGAAATCCAATGAATAAAATGTGTAATGTAAATAATTTGGGAACGTGTTAACAGAAGACCTTCACTATTAACCCACAACCTGGAAGAGCTAGTGGTGGGTCTAATAATGCTGCAGTTGCGAAGCATTGTGGACATAAAAGAACCTTCAACGTAACTGTACCTTCTTTGAAGTGTATGAAAATATCTGTGATAGCAGCCACAGGGTTGCTAATTCCATTATGATGTCTAGCCTAGCTTAGTTGTTGAATTTAGTGGTCGGCTTGGGTTACAGACGAGCAATTATAAATATGTAATTTTAGCTTCTCCATTAAAATTCACAGACCTCCTGGACTCTATCTGTAGACTTCAGATTAGCCACTAGCCTAAAAGGACAGAGACACCTAAAGAAACTACTTGAGAGGAACAATGACTTTTCTGGTAGAGGGGCATAGCCATCCCACAGAAAGCACCATTGGGAGGGAACTGGGTAACAACTACCCCAATGTCCTTCTCACTTGCCCTGTTGATGTAATCAGGCTTCCCAGGGCAGAGAATGAGGCAGAGGAAGATAGAGAGTAAATCTGGGGCATATCTCCCTCAATATTCTTGCCAATCTCTCTACATCTACCCCTCATCTACCATCTACTTACCTCTTTGGTCAAGACTCAATTATTTGAATTAGAAAATGTCAGAAATAAGCTAGAAATGATCAACAAACCATTGACCCCCTTCCAGCTATAAGTGATGTTTTCCCTAGGTGGAAAATTTTGCCCCACTACTCATATCCTATTATATACTCTCATTAGATACATGAATTCTTCTTGATAGGAGACATTTCAATTAAAATAAACACATCACTTTTTTATTTAATGCTTTATATAAATGGAAATTACATTTGGCTGCATTTGACAGAAACCCACATTCTGAAGTAGTGGTTTAAGTATATCAGTAATTTCATTTTTATTCAGTAGCAAGAGATGCAGAGGGAGGCAGGATGAGAATAACTAGGATGGCAGTTTATAGTTGTCATCAGGAATTCTGGATGCACATTCTGGAGTGGCCTCCACTCTTCACATTACTGTACAGCTATAAGATGGCTGCTGGAATCCCAGCCAATGTGTATTAAGGTAGGAAGAAGGGATATGAAAATGAGAAAAATGCATTCCAGTGGGAACAGCCTCATCTTTCTGGAGCTTCTTCAGGAGCTACATAAGAAAGAGTTAGTATGCAAGATATTTATTAACAAATGCCATCAGAATTGTCATTCTAGAACAAGGGGAACAGAAATAGGAATGGGCAGAGAATGGAGCAGAGCTTTCAGGCAGATCCAGTAGTGGCCTTAGCAGGATGAGGAGCTTGTGCCACAGTTGAGATGAGTAAGCCTTGATGCTGCCTCACTGAGCACTTGTCATGCATCACCCCAGGAAGGGCTGGCTCTGGGCAAGGCAGCTCTCCACAGCTGAGACCATTCCTGAAGGGGATGACCATCTTCCAGATGCTGGGACAGTACGCTCTTCACTGAGGGAGGATCCATATGACACCTCCAGTGTCTGCCATGTTATACCCTAGAACTTCTGTTAGATTCCATTGGCCAGATTTAGTTGAGTGGCAACCTCTGTCTGCACAAGGTCCTGGGAAGTGTTCACTCACCATCATGGTCAACACTCTTGCTGATACTCGTTGATAAGGAAGGAGGAGGAATGGATGTTAGGGAGGATCTGGAAGTCTAATCTGATTTGGGACCTGGGCCAGATGGTGACCGTAATGAAGGAATGGAAGAGGTTGGAGCTCCATTAATTAGCAAGCACACTGCTTGGCCCCTGGTAGACACCTAACAAACATTTGGTAAGTAAATGAGTTACTAGCAAAAAATAAGTGAATGAATCAGAATGGATCATGAATCCAGGCCCCAGAGGCTCCTCTCTAAAAATTAGGTCCAGCCATTTCTTTTTTAAAAGAGAAAGAGGGACAGTGAGAGAGAGACAGAGAGAGAGAGAGAATAAATTTTTATTTAGTTTCTCATCTGGTTTTCATTGTTCTGACACTTCATTGTGTATGGGGTGCTGCAGTTCAAACCCACATCCTCCTGCAAGCCAGGCAGGCACCAAAACCATTAAGCCACCCCTCCAGCCCAGTTCCAGCCATTTCTGTTCCCCAATGTGCCTCTAACCCTCTTGTTTGGAAGGTGCTGAAGGATGAGGGAGGTTCTATTAGTTTGCAAGGGCTTTCTATTTATTGATTTATTTATAATGGAGATTGAGCCCAAGGGCACTTTACCACTGAGCCACATCCTCAGCCCTTTTTATTTTTTATTTTTAGACAGAATCTCCCTGAGTTGCCTAGGGCCTCGCTACATTGCTGAGGATGGCTTTGAACTAGTGATCCTCCTGCCTCAGCCACCCCCACCCCACCCCAACTGCTGGGATTAACAGGTGTGCACCGTCTTGACTGGCTGCTAGGATTTTCATAACAACATTCCAAGACTGGGTGGTTTAAACAGAAGAAATTCATCTTCTCTCAGTTCTGGAAGCTGGAAGTCTAAGATGAAGGTATCGCGAGTCTGTTCCTTCTGCAGCCTCTCTTCTTGGCTGGCAGTCTCTGCCTTCTCCCTGTGTCTTTTATGTGTCACCTCTGAACATGTCTCTGTCTTTTTTTCCTCTCCCTGTAATGACACCAGTCACATTTGGTGAGGTCCCACTCCCATGACTTCATTTTATTTAAGTCACCTTATGAAGAGGCAGATATGGGCACACAAGGAGGTGCTGAGGGTTGGGACTTCAACACAGGAACTTTGGAGGACACAGCTCACAGCAGAGAGGATGCTGTCTGTCCTCCCAGTTCACTAACGATCTTCATCCCCATGGGTTTATTTCTCAGGCTTCTTGATATTCTTTCAACTGCTTCAAGAAAGTTGTGCCTCCCTGTAGCTGCCCTGTCACCAGCCTGACTGTGATCACCCCAGCAGAAAGTACCGAAAACCCAGAGCCCAGAACCCAGGCAGAACTGAGTTCCCTTATAGCCTCTTCACACTGATCGTGTTGAATCTATTAACTAATGAGGTCTCTTTCTTTGAGGAAATTGCAATTCAATTTGTGTTTGAGGTTCATGTGTCTTATAATAATACATGGGCCTTGGAATTAAATAGAGGTCACTCTGAATCTCATCTTTTATACTTCTAAATGAACAGCTATTAAATTTTCTCTGTTCCTTATTTTAGTTGGAGTTATAATTTTTTGTTTATTTTTAAAGACAGGGAACAGTGAGAAAGAAAGAATCAATTTTTATTTACTTTTCCATCTGGCCTTCGATTCTCTGACATTTAGTTGCATACGTGGTGCTGGGGTTCAAATTCAGGTCCTTGTGTATACCAGGCAAGTGCTTTGACCAGTAAGCCACTGCTCCAGACCTTATAATTATGTTTAAATGTATATGCTTATATGTGTAATATGTGAGATGTATTTCACAAATACCTTATCAGAATATATTCTTATGTTTTCTAATGTTGCATATAATACATAGAAATATAATTTTATAGTGTCTATATCTTTCCATTATTGTGAATATTAAATAAATCATTCTTTTGAAAGCTATGTAAATGATAATTGTTATTTGACAAATGTGCTGAATGTGATAACAAAACAGGGGTATAGGAATGGAGGCAAATTTCCCCTCCTGAGGAAATCCATCACAAACATGGGAAATGTCCTCATGTGTCATCATTGTGACCGGTGCAGGGGAGGTGAGAACAAGCCACTGGAGCAGAGTGGGGAACATTCACAGGTTCACATAGACTCTTTGGGATAGGTGATCTTTTTGCTGAACCTTAAAAGACAGAAGGAGAGAAAGGAGACCCTGAAGAAATTTATAGACACAGGAAAAAGCCCGTGCAAACTTGAGGTGCAAGAGGACCTGGCATTGTGAAAGATGAAGCCAAAGAGAAGAGGGTGATAGAGCAGGCCCTGAGTCTCTGCAGGGGGCTGCGTCTGCCTCCCAGGTGGTGACTCACGTGGGAAATGGCCAGGGCTGCTTCTGGTGAGGGCAGGAACTCATGGCAATCTGTGTGTCACTGTTCTTATAAAAGATATTAAGAGTGTGACTGTTTTCCTTAGCCTGATGCCTCTTCCTGACTGGCTCTCAGGTTTAATTACCTGCAGAAGACAGGAGCATCAGCATGATTTCTACCTCCACCTTTTTTGTGACTCATCTTGGGAATTCTGAGTAATAGGTTCTTGTCACCCCGAAACCTTGCCTGAGATTCGGCCTGGAGAGGGACAGGGTAGGGACAGCTGGTGTCACTAATGTCCTTTGTTAGCTGCAGCTTCTCTTCTTTCAAAGCCTCATTATCTCTCCTCTTCCCCTATTTTTTCAACCTCCATTCCAATTGTACTTTGGATCTCATAAAAAGCCTTAGATGAGTGCTTCCAATGTTTCTTTTTTTTTTTGAGAAATTTATTTTTTGCACAACCATACAAGTTTTTAACAAAATAATATAAAATGTATATAGATTCTGAAGATTAGATTTACCCCCAAGAGTGCACCCCCCATTGCCCACCCTTATCCCTCCCTTCCTCTTCCCACAATATCTCTAAAAATGTATTAGGTTGTATGACATTACACCTTATCTGGATATAACACAGGATAATAGACCACCTTTCTCAATGGCCAGGGTCTAGCTCCAGCCTCCACAGTTGAGTGGAGACATTCGACCCTTGGTTCTCTGGGTTATGCTTATTTCACTCAGCATGATTTCTTCCATAGCCATCCATTTACCTTCAAAGGCTGCAATATCATTGTTTCTAATTGCTGAGTAAAACTCCATGGTATATATGTACCACAGTTTTTGGATCCATTCATCCAGTGAGCGGCATCTGGGTTGTTTCCATAATTTAGCTATTTATAATTGAGCTGCTATGGACATTGATTTCGGTGTGTCACTGAAATGTGCTGATTCTAAATTCCCTGGAAAAACACCCAAGAGAGAAATAGCAGGGTCGTATGGTGGGCTCATCCCTAGTTTTTTGAGGAGTCTCCACACTGCTTTCCAGAGGGGCTGTACCAGTCTGCAGCTCCACCAACAGTGTGTTAGTGTGCCTATCTCTCCACAGCCCCTCCAGCACCTTTTATGGGATGCCATAAAGCTAAAAAGCTTTTGTACTGCCAATGAAACAACCAAAACAGTCAAGAGGATTCCTGCAGAATGGGAGAGAATCATGGGCTGTGATTCTTCTGACAGGGGTCTCATACCCAGAATCTACAAAAT